>JANVCJ010082965.1:0-11076 GCA_026413505.1 Epizoanthus ramosus | reverse complement strand
CTTAGTTACCTCAACACAGATGTTAACAATCAGGTAAGACAGAACGCCCCATTTGAAGACAAGATTAGTTACCTCAAACACAGATCTTGACAATCAGGTAAGACAGAACTCCCCGCTTAAAGGCAAGACTTAGTTACCTCAACACAGATGTTAACAATCAGGTAAGACAGAACGCCCCATTTGAAGACAAGATTAGTTACCTCAACATAGATCTTGACAATCAGGTAAGACAGAACTCCCCATTTGAAGACAAGATTAGTAACCTCAACACAGATCTTGACAATCAGGTAAGACAGAACGCCCCATTTGAAGACAAGATTAGTTACCTCAACACAGATCTTGACAATCAGGTAAGACAGAACTCCCCACTTGAAGGCAAGACTTAGTTACCTCAACACAGATGTCAACAATAAGGTAAAACAGAACTCCCAGTATGAAGACAAGATTAGTTACCTCAACACAGATCTCAAAAGTCAGGTAACATTTTGATACTATCTGATGCCATACTTTGTGATGATGTATTAGCTAATTCAGTTGTTTAAGCATCAAAGACATAGTATATATACATAGTTCCCTGAATGTCAGTTTTTCCTTTGTTCCACCTGTGTAGGATGGAATGTCTGGAAAATCCTTTGACTTCGATGGTGCAGGTGGGTCAAACTGTTTTTTTTTGGGGGGGGGCTAGTGTCACATGCTGTCATCTTGTTTGAAGCCCATTTCACACAAGTGCAAACACGTGCAACCATTCTCAATGTCAAACAAGCAAGCAAGCAAACAAAGAAAGAAGGAAGGAAGGAAGGAAGGAAGGAAGGAAAGAAAGAAAGAAAGAAAGAAAGATATAGTATTATGTTGTGCTTGCTATATTCTAGCCATATAATTTCTCATAAAATGCTACCAATAATCTGACAGCCATAGTATTATGTCATTGCTGGCTGATCTTGATAGGATCTACTTGTTCCCCGAAGGTCTTCTGTCAAGAAACTTAGTGGCTGAATACACAGAGGCCACACCAGGTCAGTGTCTCAACATTTAATCTTTCTACATCACACAGTGGCATCTCATCTTTTAACCAGCTTGTAATTGTTTCTAGAAATATCTGTTCTTTATAGATGATCATATCAGTTTGAATGTATTGTGTTGCACACACATTTTGTAATGTGATTTCAGACCTGTTAACTCTCCTGGTCTCCCAGCGAAGACCCGAAGCCTCCACGTTTTTCAAGAAAAAAGACTTCAATGTATCCAAAGGAAAAAATCGGATATTCTTGCATATTTCTTTGGTTTTAATGTCAATTCCGGCTTGAACTTCTAAAAGCTTGTTTTCTTATCAAAAAAGTGCGATATTTACTTGTGAATCGCGTTCTTACTTTCATTGCGTTCGGCCGGGATAACGTGGGCTATGGACTGGGTATGAGATTCACCTTGCCTCGATTTCATGATTTGCTTCCCTACAGTCTGTGAGTTCAAATTCACCGTTTTGTGGTATTTCACATGCTTGGGGGCCATCCCAACGATTTTTGACCATGATTAGAGGCTAAATGACGGTATCAGAAAATGTTTGAAATCTCCGTATTTTTGTAGCCCAAAATAGAAAATCTCCAAATTACTCTCAGGGATTGGCAGGTCTGGGGTTTATTAACAAATGTGGTTTTACATTGTGATTTTAAGAACAATATAATTTTGTATATATATATATAGTGCTAGAACAGATCAACTATTTGGGGACTTGTGAGATGTGAGTTGCAAGTCAAAGGCTCTAGTTTCAGTACGTTAGGGGTAGGTTGATTAGCAACATGCAACTTGAAACTTTCAAAATAATCTTCTCAGGTTTTAAAAGAACAAATAATAACAGCAATAACAGCTGGCTTCACAACACTTGATGCAGCAGAACGTTTCAGGTGGTCACCGCCCAAATAAGGTTCTGAGCATTTAAACTACTATTTTTGCTTCTGTTTATCAGTCACTTGGACCAATTGCCCCAAACCATTTTGTGCCTATAGTTTATAAGCCCTAATATGCCTCATAATAATAATACTAATACTAATAATAATAATAATAATAATAATAATAATAATAATAAGCTTTCTTTCGCCAGAGTAACTATCAGTTTACATTCTGTTCCGTCTCTCTTAAGTCCCACTAAGTCACCTTATGTTCCTTGAACATTTTAGCTTATTAAAGTTGCCTTAAGTCACCCGTTGTTCCTCAACAATTTTAGCTTAAGTCACACTAAATCGCCTTTATATGTTCCTTGGCAATTTTAGCATAAGTAGCCCTAAGTCACCTTGAGTTGCCTAAAGTTGCATTGATTTATCCTAGTTGTCTTAAGTTACACTAAGTCACGATAAGTTGTGGCGACTTAAGGACCTGGACCAGGCCTAAGACAACATGGGAGCAAGTACGATTTTGTGACCAAATATAAGAGAGTTGACAGTCAAACAATCTGGTATAACTCTGATGACGTTATTGCTATTTATTAAATTCATGGAAATTTGCAGAAAGAGAGGTGCAGCATTTGCTACCACACATATTTGGTGATCGGGATTCTCCTTGTACAAATGTTACAAGGCTTGTAATGTTGGCGATACGATATTTTACTGAGTCGTTTTATAGTAACAACCAACCGTGCAAAAATTTGGTTTATTATTCACTAAGCCATAAATTACCAGCTGGGATTTATGCGTGGAATAAAAGCGATAATCCACATGGGAAACCCTCTGCAGCACTCTCTACTAAAAGCCCCAGCCACGTTGTAACCCTAGTGCGGCAGCAGACATCTAACTTCCGATCGTTTCCGAACATTTTCTGAAGATATCCGAAGTTTCCTGAATGTTTTGACAAATTTCCAAATATGTTTATTAAAAATAGGAAAATTACCGAAGATTTCCGAACACTTTCCGAAGATTTTTCCGACGATTTCCGACATTTCTGGCTTTCAGTTTCAGTTCCTGTTTCTGTTTATTACTCAGTTAAGCTGGAATTGCATGACACTGAGGCGGTACTTAAGTAAATATAGGAAAAAATTTCACAATGAATATTACATGGCCGCTTGGAGATACAAATTTTATCTTTTCGTGTTGAACAAATTACTGATCGAGGATCAGAACGGATTTCCAGGAATTCACTCGGACGTGTGGAAAATCATAGTCGACTGGTGCATGGTTAATGTGATGTATAAACTTGAGTTGTTCATAGAGTACTTAGTGGCACTAGTAGTTGAGCATGCCATCAGACAGTGACAATGGGTAAGTCTATTTAGATTTTACCGAGCACAGACATGGCTGTTGTAGAAATATTTAGTAGCTATACCGATACGCAACGTCTACAGACGCAACGACTAAACTGCCTCGCAATTCAGTACATGAGGCTACTGCTAATGTCAAAAATTCAAGTCGACTGATCTGCGAGCTAGTTATCTGACCAACAATTAGGCTACAATTACTTTCACTGATTTTAATTCAAAAACTTGATCCGCAGATTGACGAGAGACTTTTATAGGTGGAACTGTGGGTTTATATATCGACTGTGGTTTATAGTCTGTGGTACTAAATTCGCTGCATGACCAGAATGAACCAGAATATCGGTACGATCCGCTTCCGTATAGCACCGTTGTGATTTGTGGCACATATTGAGCATGATTTCACTATATATGCTGGCCTCTTTATGCTTTGTATTTTGACACTTGTACCAGTTTATACGCGAGTAATGCAATCATAGTGTTTGAAATATTGTCAGACAACCGAAATAAATATTCGCTGAACATTATCGATATTTTCTTCACCCGTTTAGCTAGAATTTAATAATAGTAAAGCTATATAGTAATTAGTATGTACTGCTGACAATGGTAAAATAGCGCAGTGACATGAAATGGCTTGAAAAAATCAAGTAAATTTAGTATCAATTGAGTATACTCTGTTTTGTATTTGGCTGGTGACGCTGGTCTTTTGTCTCGAACGAAAGACCATTCGAAGGGCCGAGGTAAATATTTATATTTTCTCACAGTATACAAGCCCAAACTGGACAATCGTATCCCATATATGGGCAAGAGTAGTTCATTCTTATGGATCAAGGTCACGATGATTTACCTTAAAAACAATAAAATTGAGATATTACCGAAATAGCAATGCGGCGCCAAAGGCTATTTATGCATTGCAAAAAATAACATGAACTATAAAAACGAACAAGAGCTGTCAGACCGGTGTATGTGGTTAGGGATTGTGCAATAATTGAAGACTGAGCTGGGTGCAATAACGACTTAAGTGACGTTTTCAGTTCAAATTCCTAGAAACTTAGAAATCTAAGTACTTTTTCACGGTGGTTTAGAACACCAAGTCAGAGATTGGCAAATTTTAGAGGGGAGGGGCTACCGGAAGGGTACAAGTTATAGGCGATTTACTACACCGAGAATGCTTGTACAGGCCTTTCCTGTTTGTCTCGACACATCCACAAATGTCTCTCTTCTCTTTGGTTAAAGTCTACTCATTTGCCACGAGTGCCAAGCCAATCTCGGCCCGAAACTAAAACTTCGAACTTACTCGTGGCCAACCATTGCGATTTTTTGAAATGTGACGTCGTCTTTTCTAATTTTGTGCAAACCGAACTCGATTCGGGTCATTATTTGCCAAGTTATGGCTACAGCATGTGGCAGATTCAATTAACGCTGAATTGTTTTCTCTAACTAAAAAATAACAAGATTATCAGCAATTTGGAGGATATGTAGTCATGGTAGAGTTTACAAACTTTTTGGTATTACTAACATAGCCTCACTGGACACTTTTAGGTGCATAAAAGTGCAAGAATTTCAATAATTTAAAAAATCGACCTAAAGGCGTCACTTAAGCCGTTATTGCACCCAACTCTTCATTCTGAATGGTGTTGATCTGTTTTTCAGCAATGTAGAAGTTTGTGGCCATCTTAGAGCTTGGAAACTTTGTGATATTGATAATTTAGCCTTACCGGACACTTTAGTTGCAAAAGGTGGAAGAAGAAAAACAAACTTCTGAGCCAGTGAACAAAAAATTCAGCTGATTTTGTTCAAGAAAGTATAAAATAAAAAAGGATATTTTATATGTACAAAAATGTGACTTTTCTCAACACTCCCGGTATCTGTGGATTTTCATAAGATAATTTCCTGTTGCACAGCACAGTGTTAGCTTTTGTTTTCTATGCACGTCTATAACTTTATTAGCATTTCTAACCATTTAGCGGGCCATTTGGCCAAATATTTGTGATGCTGTATCCATGACAGATATGGCATAAAACCCCAACGCTGTTTCTTTCGTTATTTTTTTATTAACTAGCAGCGGTACGCCAAAACTGTGAACGTTTTACTTTCTGTTACGGTTATACACAATTCGTGACAAAGTCATTCCGAATTAAAGTGTCTGAACACAGTTTCAAAGGTTTTAAAAGGGGGCTACTCTTATTTCTAATCATTTCGGTACACAAGCTTCAATATTAATTTATATTTAACTCAATGTTTGATATTATGTCACTGACTACATTTCATATGCAAAATGTATTTTAAAGATGCTGCCATGACAACCATTTACCTTACACAACCACTTTAATATTTTCAAAATATTATGATTTCTCCAAATCTACTCAGTCAATAACTTTTCTTTAAACTTTGCAAAAGTAAATATCAGTAGCTGCAAAATGTTCTTAATAAGAAAATTCAAAAGTTTCTAACAAAGGTGTTTCGAGAAAAATGATATAAAGTAATTGAAGCTATTAACCCCTTTAACTTTTTTTCAGTCTTCAAGGCATATTCCTGTGCCAATATCACATCCTTTAAAATTTAACAAGAAGTTATTGAGCACATTTTGAGAAATTGCTGTATTTTGTCATTTCAAAGGCTATTCGTAGAGGTATTTTGTTGCCATGGAAACAGTATGGCAACCTAAAGCAGAGCAAAAACTTTGTATTCTGATATGTCTCTATAATCTGTAGGAATCTCATAGCGTTATAGTTATAGGAGTAAGAACTAAAGAGTTATCACATATACCGGTTTGAACCAGTTCCATACCAATAACTGTGTTCAGACACCTTAATGTGGCACCAAAACCAAGTCACAAATTTTTTTAAAATTTCCTCGAATGTTCTACTTCTTAAGGGTATATCAACAATTTTATCACAATAAAAAATGGAGGCCACCAAACTAAATTTTGCATAAAATGTACTAGTTGAATGCTAAAAACCAGTTATATTTTCAAAAGACCCTGTAACATTGCCATGGAAACAGAAATGGCAGTAGGAATACATGGGTCGACAAGTTGAAGAGTTGTTGTAACACCAGTTACCAACAACTGGCAGCAATCTGCCATGACATATAAATATGCCCATAGAAAAATGGATTGAAACAGGTGGGAGCCACCTTAATTAATGAACTGTCAGCTCATTTTTGAAACATACTTCACCCAAACCTATTCCGATACTTACCACATTCCTTGTATAACTACCATCATGTCTCTTTTTGAACTCCATTCAAAGAACTATTTTAAAAATTCTTCACTCACGACAGGCAGCTTTGTTCTTCCATTTTGTTCTTTGCCATTTTTGAATTCTTAGTTCATTCTATTATATTTTCCAGGTCAGATGGGCTGAACAACAGAAAGTCCTCCATAGATTCAAACGCGATGGAGTACCGAATGATCCCAAGTTTAATGACATGTGGTACATAGTAAGTCATTTCCTGCCTGTCTAATAATGACCAGTACAAATTGTATGTGTTTTGTTGTGTTTATAATCATCTGTGTCATACCATATATCTTGAGTTGATAAGACAGTAACTGTTTTGCCTGTTGGTGTTTAGCTAAACACAGGACAGACAGGTGGACCTGCTGGAGTTGATATCAATGTGCTACCAGTCTGGGAGAAGGGTTATACTGGCAAGGGAATCGTTATTTCCATCCTAGATGATGGTAAGTTGATGCAGTGATCAGGGCAGGCTGCACCGCCCCCCCCCCCTACATTTGTCGGTAGTTTTGCAAACATTTTATAAGAAAAACACTCAAAAGATGCTTTTGGAGCACACTAGATAATACATGTACATGATTGTAACCTTTCTGCCCCCCCCCCCTTTCAGAATGTGGGGTTCAGGGCCCCCTTTCCAACATTTCTGGATCTGCCCCTGGTAATGTGGGGAGTACTCAAGGGTTCCTGATAAAATCTTGAAAGTACTTGAAAGTACTTGAAATTGAAAGAAAAACCATTAATGAGCTTGAAAGTCCCTTGAATGTAACATACATGTGCTTCAAACACATTCAACGTCCTTTACGTTTCTGTCATCTGACCCTAACCAAAGTATTGAAGTCCAAGGAGGGAAAACAGACCTCTTACTTATCCTGACACCTTGGCCAGGGACACAGACCTTATTCTAAATGAACTCCCCCAGGTAATGGCAAACAGAACCCTATTGCATGACTTTGTGTCTGCAATCTCGATGGTAGTTGATTGATGATGATGAAAATTCATATAAAAGTTGTGCCGAAATTGCAAGAAATAAAAGTTGTGCTGAAATTGCAAGAAATAACTCCATTTATTTTATCATCTCAAAATATTAAGTTATGTATTAAATTAAATATTAAGTTCCCACTTGTGGCAGGAAGAAAAATGAAAAATTAAGTGCAAGTAAAATTTTCTGCCTACATGTATTAATACTTTCAATTGGTTCTTACGTTTTAATTTATTTGCAACCTAGCAGGGCCACAGTTGTTTCTTGGTGATGATGAGTTGCTTATGTTTCTGTTTGTAGGTGTTGATCACACTCATCCTGACCTGAAGCCCAATTATGTAAGTATACATTCAGTATAACAGTTACCTTCTTGGAGCAATTTTCACAATTGCCATCTGAAGGTGATTTTTTCATCTATAACTACATTAGTATGCTGCTCTATCAGTTGAGTGCTGATCGGTTGACTGATTGATTGACCATATGCGGTCAACCATGGTCGATTTTATACATGTAGTCAACCACGGTCAATCAATATATCTTCAACTGCTTAATTTTATGCAAGTGATTCCCAACCACCAAAATGAATCTGATTTTGTGTCTTGAAGCTGAAATCTACACATGCCCATGAGACCAAGCCAGGTGTGTTTGATTTCAATGGTCAATCTTAGTTGACCACTATGCATTGCAAGATTACAGCTAGTCGATTGATTGGCCATCCACACACGATCTCACAATGTAGTCTGTCTGGACAATTGGCTGTCCATGGTTGATTGATCAGCACTCAACTGCTACATGTAGAATGGCCTCACTCTTGATTTTTTTGTAGTAAGGTATAACAGAGCTAACGTTCTAGCAGCTTGCACCTCAGGTGCAGTGAAGGCACACAGTGCTATTTTTATAATGAGTATAATATAGTTATATTTCATTGATTTGCCCCCCCCCCCCCAAAGTCAGATCTATACCTTCTGCTGGCCCTGAATTACATATAGACTTATTAAGTTAGTCAAAGACATGTTTCTCTTTGTGCCATCTCAACCTCTGTCTACTTGCAGGATCATATCACAATAAACTACATATAAAATAATAAGAATAAGGATAAAAACACTCTAACAATAAGTTATCGTTACTGCAGCAAACCACCTCTCTGGGGTAGGGAACTCAGAATCATAGAAATAGCTGACAGGCATAATGTATAGATTTCTGCTTCTGTTACAGGAACCGAAAGCTAGTTATGATTTTAATGACATGGATCCTGATCCATATCCAAGGGATTCTGATCCTGATAACTGGTAAGACTGAATCTCCATTTACATGTACAAGCTTTGTTGGAGTACATGTACACTGAATCATGCATAAAATCTGACACAACACCCTTAAATCTCAGCATGGTGTTTGTGATTTTTCACTAGTAATTTGTAATGACAGTGTAAACAAGTACTTGTGCCAGAAATTTTAGGGGTGTGAACACATCTCCAGAGGTGTGCTCAACACAGTTAAAATCTGTGATGCACCATGCCGACAATCAGAGTGCTGTGCCACTTTTTTGCTACTTTTTGTGCCACTTTTTTCAAGCTTGAATGAGCAAGATCAAGGAATGGGTACCCAAAATAAGATTGACACTACACATTTACATGACACAAATTTAACCGTGTGCAGGACGTGCCCAGAATTAGGGCAGATTGTCACTGACTCAAGACAACTTACTATTAATAACATGGAATAAAAAGGACATTCAAATACTGATTCTTCACTTCAGTTTTAAAACAAGCAACAGTATCAACTATGTACCACCGATGTGCCAACGACTCATCAATAAGAAAGCTATCCATTCATTTCTGAGCCATTTAAATTCAAGAAGACGTACGCAGAGTCATCAGTGCCATCCCACGTGGGGTGTGGTCACTGGACCTTAGTCAATAAGCAATACTGACTTGACCCCCCTCTACATGTAGCTCTAAATGCAAGCTCAAATATCTGCAGACAGTTCAGTCATAAATATTTTCCAGATGTTGAATTTTTTTCCATTTTGGTTTGGTTTCCTGATGCAAAGAGAGAGAGACATATCAAAGCAGAATGCAATCATTTGCATTATAATAATTAGGTTAAAATATTTTACTAGACACGCGGTACTAGTTTATGGAAAAGTTTACTAGTCCGCCAGCATTTTTACTAGTCTGGGACTAGCGGACTAGTGGGAAATTCTAACCCTGCAGTGAAATTTCTTGATGTTAAGTTCATGGGATACTCTGAAGTCCCAAATAATCATACATGTATACATAGGGCAAAATAATAGACAGTACAGTGTGGAAAAATATGTAAATTTTAATAATAGTATAGGGTAAAATAATAGTATAGGTTGGAAAAATATACGGAAACAATATTGGAAAACATACGGAATGCAATATTTGCCTGTGTCTAAAACAAACGTTTGTCTTTGAGATTTGGTGTGTTCCTTGTAAAGAACAAAAATAAACACAATAAAATGTGCATCCATATACATAATTATATATATTATATACTATTATTCAGGACTTCAGAGTATTTTGAACTGGCCAGTTATGTTGAGTTAACATTTAATATAATTATGAACATTGAACTAATTACCATTGGCACCTATTAAATTGGATGATAAAAAAATGCCCATGATAAACCATAGCTCTTGATTCAAGCACTTTCTAGAGAGAAATACAAGATACTTGGCTCTCACTGAACTCTTTCTGATGGCTTTGAAAGGTCTCTCAGTTATGCCTGAGTATTGAGTGGGATTCTACATTCATTTTATGTTTCTTTCAGTAGCAAAAGGAAGTTCAGCAACAGCATCGTACATTTGTGTCCACTCGTGATGCTAATGCTTGTTGAACATTGCATTAATTGTCTGAAACAGGTTTGATTGACAGTTGGGTTACACGGCAACCTTGACCATATAACTGTTGACAGATTGAGCTTCTGTTGTGTTTGTCCACAGGCTCTCCCCTCCCCCTTCCATTGCCCCCAGTCTCCTCCATTCCAAAACCTTTCTCCCTGACTTTTTCCCATTCCCCCCCCCTTGTATTTCCCCTGCAGGAAGAGCTTCTTCAACAAGCTAGTATACAGTACATGTACATGTACATGGATGTAGACCTATACAGTTAATCATGTGTATTGTGGTGATGGCAGTTTTGTTGTTGTTGTTGTAAGTTGTTGTTGTTGCATGCATGGAGTCTAACAGCAGTGACATGTAGTAGGTCAATCGACGTCTAGTTGCTAGTTGTGGCTGACCCCACACTTTGAAGCTAATTAAGCCAGTGCTCAATGCTCACTTTATGTCAACTTGTTATAATAATATCTCAGTCAGACTTTAGAATGGGCAACCAACCAAGCTTATCTTGCTAACACATATCATGACGCAACTCCTCTCTTCTACTCCTTACTAGTCATGGTACAAGATGTGCTGGAGAAGTTGCTGCAGTAGCCAACAATTCTAACTGCGGTGTGGGTGTGGCATACAATGCTAAGGTTGGAGGTAAGAAGTACAGGATTGTAGCCAGCGATTCTATAAACTGTGGTGTGGGTGTGGCATACAATGCTAAGGTTGGAGGTAAGAAGTACAGGATTGTAGCCAGCGATTCTATAAACTGTGG
>JANVCJ010082954.1:0-11077 GCA_026413505.1 Epizoanthus ramosus | reverse complement strand
CCCCCCCCCCCCTCCAAAAAAAACAAAAACAGAACAAAACGACAAAACGAAGAAACACTTCAATACAGACATACGTAAATTGGAGACGAATGTAGTTAACGCACGGTTATTTTATAACGGAAACGCTCCTCCAATGGCATAGCTTCTAGAACATAACCCAAGGAAAGTCCTTTTGAATAAATAAATTCAAAGTGTATTATCAGATCCATCCATCATATGATGGAGAGCATATACTGTAAATCCTGAATATATGCCCACCAGACTGGTAACATTAAACGATTCTATATCCTCCCCTATACTTGGCGCTTGTTTCTCTTGCTTGTGGAATGGTTACCTTTCTCGCTCGATAGGGTTCTTTATTTACTTTTCTTCTGTGAATCAGAATTATAGTAAATCTACCAGTACCCTTATAAACCTCTATAATACCAAGACGTGTGGTCAGGACTTTATATTATTTTCTCAGTCAACACTTAGGGCAATAAACGGCTGTATGGAATTCCATACATTACATCGTCTTACACTTAGGGCAAAATATCAAACAAATTACATGACTCGTAGTTACCTCTGTACACCCAGATATGTCCATTCCTGCTTACTCCATATACACCAGTACATCCTGGCGATACATGCTTCAGACGACCTCCAACACGAACCCAGTTTCTTCCAGTTGGTCTTCGACGACTTACACCAGCTCGGAAATAGATGTAATTGTTCTTGTTTACACCCCAGACAGCTCCATTAGGTCCGCTCTCAATTTGTGTCAGTCGACCAGGAATATGACGCCAACGAGTACCTTTATCAGATCAAGATGAAACTAGTTATTGCATATCACTTATCATGCTATTACATGCCTATGGATACTTATATATATATATATTTATTCAAGAACTCGATTTGAAAACGTTTTTCCCCAGAAACAAGTTACGATCATAAAGGTATCTGTTTGTACTACATGTATGTACTGTCAGCCACAGCCGGTTAAATTATCAACGAAGCTAATCTAAACGACTAATCCGGCTACCATGACGTTACAAAAGAATTATAGTTCCTACCTTGAGGCCTTCGTCGTGACATTCCGTATCGGAAGTAGATATAGTTGTTCCTGTTCACTCCCCAGGCACCAAACTGACCAACGGATACGTACTTAAGTCCTCCAGGAACACGACGCCAGCCACGTCCTTTCGGGTTCCTCCAGGTAATGCCGGTGCGGCACCAAATTTGGTGATGTCTGTTTACTCCCCACACAAGGCCAAATGTACCAGAGTCAATCTGCATGAGCCCACCAGGAACACGGTGCCATGCTCTGCCGACTCTACCGCCCACTGAGCCTGTTATGTATAATATTTATGAGAATTTTTTTATCCAAATTGTTGTTTGTTGAGATTCAGAAAAAAGATATGTACTACTTACCCCATCTGTACCAAATCTGGTGATGCTTGTTTACTCCCCAAGTTCCACCTTCACCAGAAGATACGTGTTTTAAACCACCAGGAATTCGTCTCCAACTTCGTCTGTTGCGTCTCAGTTTCCATATGGCTCCACCGCGGCTCACTCCCCAAATAGCACGGGAGTATCCAGTGTCGATCTGTGTTAAACCTCCAGGAATACGTTGCCAGCGATCTTTGCCTATAAAAGGTTGAAGCATTTGTATTTAACTCTATAACAAGTACAAGTAGATAATCCATCCAATCTATACTGATTGGTAAGAAAGACCAACTGTAATTCCAAGTAAATATAAATATAAGCTGAAGCTATTATCTACAATAATACTTACAATGTTTCTTGTTATAAGAGGCAACTGTAGGTTTTAATTTGGATTACTAATAATGAATAATTCCTGTATTTAGTGTAGACTTGCCAACTATTAACGTACAGAAAATGAAATCGAAATGGTTTAAAATCAAGCTTTACATGCTTTTCCAGTATATGTCTTTGATGAGAATAGTTTTCACTTTCTAACAGTTTATGGAACAGAGAACAATTGAATACAGTACACAGTGTGTGGAAAATAACTAACAGCTGTGCTTACCAGGCTTTGGTCTTGGTCGATGGATGCCTATTCAATCAGACAAGGAAATAAATTAATAACCGTATCAAATGAAAGTCAATAAATTAATTCATCGCTGAGTATTAATAAATCTTATAATATAACAGATAAAGAGGGATAGTTTCCAATAATTGCTGTTTAGAAAGAAGAAGATTGAAAATAATTAGTGTCAAGCTCTGTCGTAAGAAGAAAACAACTTACCAACTCGGTGACATCTCAGTAAATGACGACCATATCTCCCTGAAAATAAGGTTTTTAAAAACAATAAACTTTCTATGATCTGCTGTATTGAATCGGTCTATTACTTGCCTGCACGAAGCACTCTACACATTCCGGGTAATGTAAATGCAATGAATTACATGTACAAGACATTGTAATACCGGCATTTTACTATTTTTTCTATTTACTATTTACTATTTACACTGAGTCATGCAATCACTAATCATGTAATTTTTGAATATCACATGGACTTTTTTAAGTTAGCGCATTATAAGTACCATTCAATGTTGCAAACAAACAGTATTGTTCTCTATGAGTATATACTATAATAGGAAGTGCAACACAAAATGTAATACAAGAGGAAACACGCAGTAACCGTATGGTACATGAAGAATGATGTCTGGTTGCTTATGCACCTGACATAATACTATTGATCGCATTATTTCCCTACAATTACCTCGATATTGCCATATCTGTCCATTTTTGCTCACACCGTAGACACCAGCGCACCCAGGTGCTACATAATTTAGTCGACCACCAACGCGAATCCAATTTCTTCCTGTTGGCCTTCGTCGAGAAATTCCAGCACGGTAGTATATGTAATTCGCTTTGTTAACGCCCCATACTGCACCACGTGGTCCGCTCTCTATTCGAATCAAACGTCCAGCAATTCGTGTCCATCTTGTACCTTGAAATATGATAGCAAAAAAACTGGTTTGTTATCTAGAAAACCCCAGAGAGAGGGGGCTCTGATGGTACACTTGCGGGTTGTACCGCAGCGATTTGACAAATGAAGCAAGCAAAGAAATAGTGGTCTCACAATAGTTCGATTATAGATTTCGTTAGGCCATCGTCACTGGGGCCTGCATTATATATCAAACTATCCTACCTTGGGGCCTTCCTCTGAAAACTCCACTTCGGTAATAGATGTAGTTGGCTCTATTCACACCCCACACGCCATACTCTCCAACGGAAACCTGTTTCAGTCCACCGGGAACACGGCGCCATCCACTACCTCTCGGGTTCTTCCAAGTGATTCCAGTACGGCACCAGATCTGATGATGTCTGTTTACTCCCCACACGAGGCCAAATGGTCCAGAGTCAATCTGCATCAGTTTACCACCAATGTGTAACCAACGGCTACCGACTCTGTTGCGCATAGAGCCTGTACGATAAAGATAAATGTTCAGTATTTGATGCTATTCCGCCATGATAATATTCATAGGATCTTTGAATAATCTTTCTTACCCCAGCGATAGTATATATTGTGTCCACGATTCACTCCCCAAACTCCACCTTCTCCAGCAGATACATGAATCAACCGACCACCAATGTGTCTCCAGCTTCTCCTGTTTCGTTTCAGTTTGTAAATATATCCAGCACGGTTCACTCCCCAGACAGCTCGCGAGTAGCCAGTATCTATCTGTCTTAGGCCACCAGGAATTCGACGCCAGCGTCCTGGAACTAAGGCGAGAATGTAGAGTTATGATATCACTTCATGAGGCCGTTCCTTGCAGTTGAGAACATATCAATCCGATAAACAGATTTTAGAAATGTGAATTATTTGACAATACAAATAAATCCAAGATTTCAAAGCACTGATATATAGTGACTACTGTGAAGGCTATTTAATAATGGAGTCCTGAAGTATTCTTCACAGTAGGAAACAAACTATCAATAATTATTATAACACGGCCTTCTACAAATTCCATTGATATTAAATAAGGGTGTAAATTAGCACAAAAAGGTGAAATAAAGTATTTGTTGTTGTTGTTGATTATGATGATGAGTATCGGATGAAAATACTTGAACACTATAAAACTAAAATTATAAATACTCGAAGAGTCTGAAATCTAGCAGTTGCTGAACTAATTTGTTAGATATTTCGTGGCACAGTAGACTTCAGTTGATTACTCTCCTAGTTATACAAGCCACTTACCAACAGGGTTGCGACAATATCCCCATTTCTTGTGCTTGTCATAGTTGTTAGTTGTTGCACACCATGGACGTTTAGAGTTGACTCTTGTACAGCGGTTATACTTCCTCCTTCGGTATATGAAGGGGAATATGCAGTGTTTGCCTTTGGTAGTTTTCACTGTTCAAATGAAATAGGAACACGAGTCAACAAACCGTTGAATAATTTTAATTAAAATACATTAAAATATATTACAGTTCGACCATGTAGGCTTGAAGGTCGTTTCTTAGTGGCTCTACATACAAAAACTATAATCACCTTACTTGAGGAACAAAATTATAATTGTATCAATTTTTAACCTTTTCCATTCATGGCTGCATTGATTGAAAGCAGAACTAAAAATCTAGAGCATTGAAGGTAAGTTTTTTGCTAGTGGCCACAATCTACTATTAATAGTTGAAGAGTATGGGAGAGTTACAGCTACACACCAAGTTTTCTACAGCTGTTAAATAAAGATTATACTTTTAATGATACAGTAACTAAATCTATAACACATTTTTGCTAAACATCTTGTTCTCTGAATTTAGGACTTCTTATTCTGGGCTTTTTATTTCTATTTTCCATACTAACTCTAACCCAACCCCAACCCCCGCTTTCTTCAATTTCAGATTTCACTTATATGTTGTAACAAATTGGTGAAGTTTACAAACAAATGTCACATATGGTTCTATTTCTATAATGGCCTGCTCTTAATTTACTTTAGTCCAGGATTTCCTATTGCATTTTGCGATCGAAAATAATTTTCTGCACGAAACTACTTCAATCTCAAAATCTACTAAACTATAAACTCACCCTCTGGTAGACAATATCCCCATTTCTTGTGTCTATCGTAGTTTGAGGTAAGTGAACACCAAGGCCGTTTCGAATTGACCTTTGAACAAGATCGATACCACCTTCCCTTGTACTTGAACGGAAACTTGCAGTACTTTCCTTTGTTGGTCTTTACTTTACCTATTCACGGAAACGGAAGTTACATTATAACGTAATAGTTATCTTTAGACAAGTTTTCTTGTCATGGAAACGAAACAGTAATTTAGTGGTTAAATTTTGAAATTTAATAACAAACGTACCCTTCACCTTCATATTATTAGAACCAACATAAATTAAAATGAAATGAAATAAAATCAAATCAAGTAAAATAAAATAACATGAAATAAAATAAAATATGATGGAATTAAATGAAATAAAAATTAAATTAATAATAATAATAATAATAATAAAATCTTATCATATGTTTACATATAAAATGTGACTTGTTATTAGCAGATCTTAACCCCTTTGTGTTTTAGAGAAACGTAGTTTAAGACAAACGTACCTCCGCTTGGTTTTGGTCTTGGGCGATGTACCCCTTAAATTGAAACCACATTCAGTCAGTACTCTACTTCTATTGACACAGGCGCGAAACAAGAACTAGATGAAAATAACTAGTGTTATAAGATTGCCATTACCACATACTATACCAATTCAAGTATTACCACACCAAAAGTTCTTGTCACTTACCAACTCCATGGCATCTCAGCAGATGTTGACCTCTTCGTCCTGAAATAGGAAAATAAGTTAATTTTCTAGTACATTGGATAATCATCATTAGCATGTGAAATCGCCGCTAGGTCAGAGAGAAAGATTGGATGGAAAACAGTCAAAGTGCCACTGCCTGTTAGGTCTATAAATCGCTCTCAAAAGGACAACACAAAGGCTGTTGATTGTTGTTTCCCTGATGGAGTCAAAGTGTGTTTCTATCGTCATTTTATTTATAGGAAGAAAGTACCTTTAACGAAAGGATGATGTGATGAAAGAAAATTTTACGAGATCTCAGTGACTCACCCAATCTGCTAGCTATACGATCGTTATTCGCACACCTCCTGAGTGTATACCAGACACAAACTATATTTACCTCGGTAACGATATATCCTGCCATTCCTGCTTAAGCCGTAAACTCCAGTGCAGCCTGGTGATACGTGTTTTAGTTTTCCTCCAATACGGATCCAGTTCCGGCCAATTGGTCTCCTGCGATTAATACCAGCTCGATAATAGATGTTGCGGTATCTATTGACACCCCAGACCACACCATTTGGTCCAGCTTCAATCTGATTGAGTCTACCACGAACATGAACCCATCGTCGACCTGCATGTGTAATAAGACAACTTTAATTTCCCATATCAACTCTTAGGAAATAAGCAGAAAACAATAATATCTAACAAAACTTTAATGCAAAAGTTTAAGATTATAAAAGGTTTTGAAAAATGTTTCCCAGTTATCACAATTTGATGGACGTGCCTGGTATTAAAATAATATCGTTGTGATTATTACTTTAATGAATATAATTCATATTATAATGTAAATAGTGTCTTTGAATTGGTTTTAGAAAAGGCACTTTAAAAACTTAATATTATTATTATTATTATTAGAATGACTGTCGTACAGAAAATCTGAACAAAGTCATCAATCACATAAATAAGTCATATCACTGTTCATCATTTTGTTTTTCTGGATGAATTTCTTAGACATGCATCGTGTTACTTCTCAATAATAATAATAATAACAATTATAATAATAATAATACAGGTGTATTCATGACATCCACTGGATGGCTCTTAAGTAATCTAAAAACACCAAAATATATTTACATTTATAACTACTAATACTATAATATAGCAAAAACCTTCTTCCTACCTTGAGGTATACGTCGCGTAACTCCATATCGGAAATATATATAGCGGTGTTTATTTACACCCCAGACACCAAACTCGCCAGCAGAAGCGTACTTCAGTCTCCCTCCAATATGACGCCATCCACTTCCCTTCGGGTTCCTCCATGTGATGCCTGTACGGCAGTAGATATAGTTGTGTCTGTTGACTCCCCACACGATACCGAACGGACCAGAGTCGATCTGCTTAAGTCTACCACCAATGTGAATCCATTTGGTGCCAACTCTGTTACGCATGGAACCTGTAAGTAAGTAAGTAAGTAAGTAAGTAAAGTAAGAAAGTAAGTAAATAAATAAGTAACTTTACTTAAGTGTCAATCTTCTAGCTCATATGAACTGATCGGGGACACTGGGCGTATGGTTTAACGTCCTTATCCAAGAAGACGGTGTGGCCGAGTATCGAACCCGGGACCTTCTGGTTGGGAGGCAGAGGTCTTACCGACTACGCCAACCACGCTCACACTGTTTTAGTACTTTCAAAGACATTAGTAAGTTTCAGGTCACACCTTATAATTTTGTTTATCAAAACTCGACTTATAACTGTTATTGCCATACACAATTTCGCAATAGACGAGGGTAGATCTGCACTAGTAGTTGCAGTCTTCCACTCGACTCTGCAAATCAGCGAAAAAACAAATACATCAAAGAGAAAATTGAAATCTCGTAATCCAACAAGGAAGCTGTCCG
The DNA here is from genome assembly GCA_026413505.1 of Epizoanthus ramosus. Taxonomy (NCBI): domain Eukaryota; kingdom Metazoa; phylum Cnidaria; class Anthozoa; order Zoantharia; family Epizoanthidae; genus Epizoanthus; species Epizoanthus ramosus. Next base: position 3,441 of record JANVCJ010082954.1, on the reverse strand, counting down.
AAACTTTCTCTGATTGGATAACAAATACATGCAAACATTACTTACGCCATCGATAGAAGATCTGGTGATGTTTGTTTACTCCCCATATTCCGCCTTCTCCCGCAGATACATGAATTAATGCACCACCGATGCGTCTCCAGCTTCTCCTGTTGCGTCTCAGTTTCCAAATTGCACCACCGCGGCTCACTCCCCAGACGGCACGTGAGTAACCAGTGTCGATCTGTGTTAAGCCTCCAGGGATACGAGACCAACGTCCCCTGACTGAAGACGATAATTAAAGCGAACAATGAAGGATCCTTCCTATTCAGAAACCATCCTCTCCCTAATTCTACGCGCCATCTATTTCATAGTTACTCTGTGAAATCACATTATTATAAAATCGACATCCATCAAGACAAGCCGTGATCAGTGGGCTATAACCGGGCATTTTTTTAATCCTTACCAACACACCCCCTAAAAAATAATCCAATTGGATCTCTCAAATTCTTCATTTGTTTACGATGTTTGTTTACTCCCTATACTCAGGTATGGCAGTCCGATAAGACACTGTTTGTGATTACTGCATCAATTACTTTCTTCCATAAAGTCTTGGGTTAACCAGCTTCTCTAAAACGAGACTTACCAGGTGGTTTAGGCTTTGGACGATGAATTCCTGTTGAAGAACAACAAAGAAATGTCAGAAACACAGACTCCAACATATCTGTTCGTCTTCTTCTTCTTCGTCAAAACCAAGCAAGGAATTTATTGAAGCTTTCGCTTGTGACAAATAAAGAATATATGGAAAGTAGAGCATTGGCTTCAGTCAGTGAAAGTAACTGGAGTATCCTCGGTATTCATGTAAAATGTATTAGTTACAATGGAAACCACTGTCATAGAAAGATGTCATGTGATGTCGTAAAAGGAATGAAGGAAACAGGTGTCATTTCTTAGAATGAGAAACTTACCAACTCCGTGACATCGCAACAGTCGGCGACCTTTCTTGCCTGGAAGGAGATTAATCGAAAATTTATTTGCGAGTGAGACATTTGATGTCAAGTAACAACCACCATGTTTTGTTCACATTAAAATGTTGAACTTAAAAGTGCTGGCTGATAACAATACTCAAGTTAGAAAAGTGTTGACGGTTCTCATGTCAATAACCATTTCCATAATATGCTCCAATGTAAGTCTCGAATAGAAAAAGTCAAATCGAGGCTTTTCCCCAAGTTTTCATGCACTTGATCTAGTTCTTGCACTCAGCCTCAATCTAACGTTATGATTCTCGGGAAATTGAGCGTGTATCGGAAATGGGCTGTCAACTATGCAAGGAGATAGTATCCAACATAGGAAAGGAAACCCGTGTAGTTCAAAATTGGAAAATGAAAGATTGAAATCACGGCAATACATAATTATTTTCCAAAAGAAGGCACACAGACATAATTATGATTAATCTTTAACCTCGTACGTCTTTGAAGAAACTGGTATGAACTGTTGCCCTTTGGAAATCACAGAAATCACACGTTTGAATCAACTGTCATATATCGTCTATGCTATTAACGCATGAGCCATATTTTGGTAAAATCGTTCAGCTCTAAAGTATTTTCCCTTATTTTCTAAACATTTTCTAAAAACAAAAGGTAAACAATGTATACCATAGTAGCGCCATATCTGTCCGTTCTTGGAAACGCCATAAACTCCAGTGCAACCAGCCGCTACGAAATTCAGACGTCCACGTACTTGTACCCAGTATCTTCCAATCGGATTACGACGACTGACACCTGCTCGGTAGTAGATTTTGTTAGCTGTGTTTGTACCCCAGACTACTCCATTTGGCCCACTCTCGATTTGCTTCAGCCTTCCACCAATGTGACGCCAGCGAGTACCTACGAGAAGCAAATAGTTGAAATAATGAAATAACAGAAGCAATGATTCTACTTCTAATATTTGGACAACAGGATGATAAAATCAGAAATGTAAATAGTTGAAATAATGAAATAACAGAAGCAATGATGCTACTTCTAATATTTGGACAACAGGATGATAAAATCAGAAATGTAAATCCTACGAAAGGAGAGAAAGGTAGCAAGGAATTTCATCTGTGATCGATAACTAAAATGTTACTACTCACCTTGTGGTCTTCGTTTTGTGACTTGGTAACGGAAGTATATGTAGTTGTGACGGTTTACACCCCAGACGCCATACCCTCCAGCAGAAACAGATTTCAGGCGGCCGCCAACATGACGCCAGCCACGACCTTTAGGATTTTTCCAGGTGATGCCAACACGGCAGTAGATGTAGTGGTTCCTGTTAACACCATAAACGATACCGAATGGACCAGAATCAATCTGCTTAAGGCGGCCACCAACGCGGACCCACCTGCTTCCAACTCTGTTGCGCATGGATCCTATTCAATAACATAATATGAATATAAATTATAAATAAATTCAGCTTGTACATTCCTTAATATTAAATTAATTGTTATTAATATGCGATTTACTAAAATAACTGCTGTGCTAATCATTAAAATTCACAAACATTCCAGTAACATACGCTATATAAAAATCCTCAATTCTAATCTTTATATCAATAACTAACAGCTATACAAATTACATTTTGGTGTAAACTCATGGTTGTATAACAGAGTATGTACAAGAACATGATTCTATATATTTGTCTTACCTTGTCTGTAGTAGATATAATGTCCACGGTTTACTCCCCAAATACCACCTTCTCCAGCAGATACATGGATCAACCGACCACCAATATGTCTCCAGCTTCTCCTGTTCCGTTTCAGTTTGTAGATATATCCGGCACGGTTGACTCCCCAGACAGCACGAGAATATCCAGTGTCTATCTGGATCAAGGCTCCAGGGATTCGAGCCCATCGAGCTGCATATAAAATTGATAAGAACGTTTTAGTTTGGCCTCTTTGACATCAACAACAAAAAAGATACGTAGGAATTGGTATAAAATTTATAAAACTGGTTTGCGTACCTCTAGGTTTGGGTCTTGGGCGATGACGTCCTGTCAAATAAAATGTTTCGTTCAGTTCTGACACAATTCCTAAATATGCTTTGCAGAGGTACCTTCTAGCAGAGCTAGTCAAAATACTTTTGACAAATCATACCAAATAATATATTCCATATTTCGCAATTTCGCAACAGTCTTAGCAGGACATATTTGACTTGTTTGAAGAAACGTTTATCCGGTAATAGAACATCGCTATTTTGGCAATTAGGGCATTGATTGATTGGACTTCCAGGCCGTGGTCACACTTGAGCCAAGCAAAGTATACTTTCTTCTAATGCCATAGAGACCGTCAACTTACCGTATGCTACAAGTGTAACCGGTTGATTTAAGGCGGACGTGCGATTCATGAATATCAATGCCTCTGTCAATAAACTTCAATAACGCCGACGTAAGCTTCTAGCTCGGTTCAGGGCATGTTTGAAGGTAGACGTA
>JANVCJ010082953.1:0-19347 GCA_026413505.1 Epizoanthus ramosus | reverse complement strand
CTAAAGATATATTTAAAAGGAAGTATACACTCTTTTCTCATACGAATCTTAATATATTATGTTTTTAGCACCACGGGAGGAATGGGCGAGGAATGTACCAGATACCATTGCAGACTAGCAGAGCTCCTTGCCGTAAAGAAGGGAGAGACGTACAACACGACAATTTCATGGATTCGGGCCAAGGTTTCGTTTGCATTACTGATGGGGGCACTTCTATGCCTAAGAGGTTCCATGGCAACCAGAAGACCGACAGCAAATATTCACGAGATCGATCTTGAAATCGAAAAAGAGCTGTCCGGACTTTCATGACATGTTGTTGGTATTCTTGGTGGTGATGATGACTATTATTGTTATGATTATGATTATGATTATGATTATTGTTATTGTTACTGCTATTTGTTATTATTATTATTATAATTTTTAAATAGACTTTAACGCAGAGACTTTTTATATTTTTTTAATAACTACAAGCTATTGTAAACAGGTTTCAAAATTTCTAATAAAGTTATTATTATTATTGTTAAAAAAAATATTATTATTATTATTATTATGTTTATCATTAGCACTCGAAGATAAATTTCGTATCTCCGCGCGGCCATGTAATATTCGCTATCCCAGCAGATAAACTGATGTAGCCACTGCATACCTTAAATATCACTTTGGCCTGATGTATGGACAGCACTGCCCACTCTGATAAAGTGTTATCCACGCAGGCTAAATTTAGCTAGGGGCCTTTCGTATATTTACGAAGCGCCAAGGAGGTTATTTAACTTTTAGCGTGTTTTGTGTTGAAAAATGGCCAAAATGGCGTTTATATACGTAACATAAATAATACATATATATATAAACACTCTTTGATTGATTGGTGCTATGTGCCAGTTGCGGGTTCCTGTTGTTTATTGTCGGTGTTCATACGACTTCAGAGAATCTTGAATTATTTCAGTACCCGAGCTCTTAAACGCAGCGAGCAGTCTATACTTTCCCTCCCTCTTTTGTTCTCTCCACTCCTCCAGGGCGCCCGCCCAGTCGGCCGCTTCCTTTCTAACGCCATATATGAAAGTTGGCGATCGCTGATCTTCTGGAGCAAATGCTAAAGTTGTCCCCACCTAACCAAGGGGACGGAACAACCTTTGCTTGTCTCCCATATAAGGACACCTCTCCTCAAAGGTACACAACCTTATTATTCGTTGGCACGGCAGCCGAACAAGAAACGTTAACATTTCAGGCATACGGTTTTATCATTTCCAGTTTGGACAACAACTTCGGCCACTTCACTGGGCACTGAGAAACGTGTTCTATGAGCTGATTGAAACTAATCAAGAACTTCTGTACAGACAAGAAGATGGAGAAAGAGATTTGGCGGAAAATAACAAGACGGACTTTCTATACTCATGTTTGAAAAATGTTAATAAAACCAGTCGCCTTGAAGTGTTTTCCACCACGTCTAACCCCTCCTGGTGGACGGGGGGATTGTCAGGGACTTCAAATACTGTATACTTGACTAAACTCCAATGTATTTTTAATTTTATGTTTTACAGAGCCGGATTTGCCATCTGCTCTGGGATTCTCCTTTATCCCATTTGTTATAAAAATTGAATCACTTTCTGTGCGGGTTGCCACTGAAAACCAAGAGTAGTATAATTGCTTTTCAGATCGCTATATTTGCTATGAATTACCAAGAGCGTTACCTGCCGATCCAGTGTTGTGCAGACACAATACATCTTCAAAACTATGCTTATATAAATGTATATAAATAGTAAATTTCAATAAGCATATTCGTATTTATAAATATAAGTAAAAACAAGCTGTCTAATTTTGAGTGTCATTTATGCCAAAATCTACATGAACTGAAACATTTTTGTTAGATTTTTTATAAACTCGTTCAATGCGAAACTTATCAGCAATAATGAAAATTCGGTTGAGATAGTAACTTACTTCTGCAACTTCGCTGAGTTACTGAAGAAAACTTACAGTTGCATGTTTGAAAACAGCGGCACTGGACATATATATACAAATTGAAGTGAACTCAAAGTTAATGTAAAATTGAATAATTTCTTGATAAGCTGAAGTGAACGCCCACAAATTTGCCACACTAACTGGTATTTATGTTGTAAAGTACAGAAAGCTATTTTGCAAAAGTTGTCAAATGAAAGGTCACCTCAGCGTGTTAAAAATTCAGGAGCAACTTTGCTCAGATATTTAGTAAAATGTATTTATAGTTTTGTTGACCAAGACTGAAGAGTTCAAAGTCTCGTGATAATGTTTTTGAATATTTTTGCGACGATCATTCACCATAGGCCATAGTGTTTATTTTGGCTGACAGACACTGCGTCAGTAAAATGTCAACTGAATAACAGTAAAAGACTTTCAGCCTCATTAATGAAATATGAAAATTCAAACTGAAAAGTAATATCAATTAATTTTAGTCTTATTCTGCTGAGAAATAAACGATTTTGGCCGAAACTGAAAGAAAAATTGTGCTGAACATGAGTTGAATTGAAATAATTTTCTGGTGTGCTTTGCTGAAGAAAATATTGCCAACAAACCGCGCTTTATTGACTGCTGCCATATTTGGCAAGCGACGTTGTGATTGGCTGTGGCAGTCACAGTCTGCAAGCTATCCCAGCGATGCATGATGGTGGACTCGAAGCAACTACTTTGAGAGGGAAATTTTCGATTTTCTCCAGCTTATTCAAGCTTTTTAGTTCATGTAGATTGACATGGAGAGTGTAGCTTTCTTGTGGCTCAAGTTGGTTGCCTTCTGGTTCGTCTAATGTGTTCATGGCCGAGGGGAGCGACAATGATATGAGCCAACGACACCAACAACAAGTCAAGGTTTTGCAAGGCAAGGAGGCGGATCGCCCTCATGAACAGCCCGATTGCTCTTCAACGGCCGATGAAACTGCACCTTTGAAACAACCAGTCTGTAATACAAACACTAGCACAGGAACTGCCAGTCAAAAGAAGAAGAGTTCCTTTGAAATAACCAGTGTTACTGAGACTAGAGCTCACAGTCGAGGCGATAGCAATGGATACCTCGAGGATGAACTGAATGAGCATGATGAAAGTGATTTACTTGACTCGGTAGAATTAGAGGTGGAAACAGTGGATGAAAAGACTAACGGAAATGGAGGTTCAAGATTTAAAGTTGTCAGAATTCAAAGAAATGCTCAGTATTCACGTGGCCGTTGGGAATGCCACGATTTTCAGGACTCGGAGTCATCGAGCTCAACTTCAATTGCTACAGCCCAAAGTAGCTCAAATATTGGAATTCAAAATCAAAAAGATAACACTGTAGACAGACCAGAACTAACGAACATTTCTTCAAACATAAACAGTCACTCATGTTCGAACCATTTGCCCTTTGAAACCAGCTCGAAAACGGACTGTTCTTCCCGAGCTACTCCGCCAATTGATGTTAATTCGAGAACTTCTCTTGCGGAAGCGCAAGCACATAATATTCCTGATTCAACACGAAGGAAAGATGGGCTTGAACCTCGTGTTAGAGGTGCAGAGAAAATAGACTCATATAATTCTCATAGAAATGCGTCAGAAAATGCTATGGATAGGTCAACGGAAAGAACACTGGATTCTACAAAAAGGTAAGAGAATAAAAATAAAGTGCTGGCAAGTATGGCGATTGAAAGAAAGCATGTATGTCTTGCATGCTACCTCCATACAAACCTTCGTAATCTAATTACTTGGGGGTATTCTAAAAACCTCGTACTGCATTTGCTGAATTTTCTATGGAGGTTTTTGCCAGTCGTCAGGTGTGTAGATGTATTATACACCGCAATGTCCCAAATCCTGTGGCGAGAAATTGCGGGCATATGCCCGCTAACTGGCCACGAATATATGACGATAATTTATTGATGCAGTGTGTCATTGGATCTACAAAAAGATTGTTCAAAATTCAGTTCTTTGTCGATTTTGGTAATTGTTGATGTACGTTTAAGTTTTAATAGCATTACGAAACTCGTATAGAAGTTGTTTTTAGTACGTAAATGGTTTTGAAGCAACAGGAATTGTTGACTTTTTCTGTGTTCACAAAGACCAACTGCGACCATTGGCAAACGAAATTTCACTTGAAACATTCATGTTTACCTTTCTTAAATCCACGTGAATTAAACGGGTAAATGAAATGAGCGAATTGGAAAAGTACAATAGTTTAACAATGTAATCCTATAAACTCCCCATTCAGCTAGCTGAGTCTTGCTTCACATTCTAGGTGGATTTGTGGACGCAACTGTCTCGGATTATTGAAGAGACTTCAGTCTGTAGATTCTTTTATCTGTTTTTCACTTAGCTAAATTATCTAGATGTCGTTGAGTCTGAGAGACCTATGAATTATTACTGTGGGAGCAAATAAGCCACTTGCTGCAAGTCTGGGACACTCTTTTTAACAGCTTCAGAAATTTTTAACACTTTTCATCATAATTGTTGCTGTGTTACCTCAACTTTGGCAAATAGTATCAAAAATCAGAATTAAGCTTGAATAATACTTTAGTTTGCTTTGTCACACATTTTGACTCCTGAATTTGTATAATGTAAATTGGTTTACAAAGTATATAGGTAGTCATTGACAGAATGCATCATATGTTAAATGTTGATTAACATCTGAGTAATTTTTCGACTTCTATGTCTATGATTGCTTTTTGACAATTTTTTTTGACCAAGTCTTGTTCATTCCATAGACATAGTTATATTCCAGATTATAGATATTTGTGGTTTCTTCACCCACTCAAGAACATAAGCATCATGAAACTTTAATATAGCTGTAAAATGTCACTGTACACTGCCCCCTTACTGATATTAACCACTTCTGAATTTATAGATCTATCTTTTGAATTTCATAAAACTACAGTTTCTTTATTGTTATAATTAATATCTTTATTTGTAGAGTGCATTCTTTGTATTTTGAGATGCCACAGAATACACTTCCTCTAAAGTTTGGTGGTTGGGAAAATTTTGAATTACTACTTGGTTTGGCATTCTGTTATAAGAAAATATTTTGCAGTCTGTGATTATGTTGAGCTAACTAAATGAAAAACTTGGACATGAAATATCTTGAGGCCTTCAACCAACATCATTAATTAACTTTTCTTTATACATGTAGGTTACATATCCATCAATTGGTAAATCAATAGAAACTTTGATTCCCTGATTTCAATTTGAATGCAGCAATATGAAAATATACACAGTTGAAACATGAGTCTTTACTTAAATTACATAGTTTGATTTTTCTGCTCTACTACTTTATATACACAAATTCAATAACGGTTTCTGCTATGTACGATCAAGAATTATTATTAGAAGAACACGGCCAAAGGCATGTGAATTGTCTACTTTATTTCCAGTAAATTATTTTGTAAATACACAGTCTGTTGTTTTAAGTTCAATTGTATTCTTCATATACATATCAGTGCAATCAAGAACATGGTAGCATTTAACATTTAGAATTCAGTTCTCTTTATATAAAGTTTCTAACCTGTGAATTTCTAAATATTCCTGGAGTCCAGAGAGATCCTTTCAAAAACCAAACTTCTCAGGAACAGAGCATATCTTGTCAATCATTTTCATGTTTTAGTGTGTACATATGTATATATATGTGTGTGTGTGTGTGCACACGTGCATGGCTGTATATGTATGACATAGAATTTATATACACACATCAATCACATACATATAGATGGCAAAATGAGTGTTTATATCAGAGGATAAAGACACTCTAGATATAGCGCGCACTCTTGAAACATTTCCTATTTTATAAAAGCAATATAAAACAGCTGCTTGTGTCTATAAACTGTGACATAAACACTTCGAAAGTTGTAGAGAACTCGAGAAGCAAGAGAAACACTCGGCTTCGCCTCGTGTTCCTCTTATACTTCTCTCGTTCTCTACAACTTCCGGCGTGTTTATATCACAGTTTATAGACACTCGCAGCCGTTTTATATTGCTTAAATAATGACCAGAACCAGTTCTCTCGGTAGCCTCCGTTGCAGACTCGATGCGTGATTCGCTTTGCTCTCACACCATGTGAGAGCGAAGCGAATCACGCATCAAGTCTGCAACTGAGGCTATTTTCTCGGGACGTCGGACACCTCGACAAATGGAAAGCGACTTAAGAAGAAGAGCTAGAGACAGGTTGATTATGATTAACTGATTGACAATAGACAAACAAACAATATGGTGCATATGCTTTTCAAGTTTCAAAATTTCTTCCAGAAATTTTCCATAAGTTTTCCAGTACGTTGAAATCGGCAACTTACAGGTAAACGGAAATAAATTTCACAGTAATTCCCTTTTTGAAAGAAAAGTAAAAAATTCACGCAGTCTGGGGTTACTTGTTTTCCAGGAGTCAATAGAATTCCAGGATATTTCAGAAGTTTCCCGGAAGGAAAACAATCTAGGTTATTCCAAGAGGCGGACGAACCCCGAAACAAACATCTACATAGATACACTGCCAAATATGGACTGATGAACAGGAAGACAAACGAGCCAGAGAGTAGAAACAAATACACAACTGGGTGAGGAAAAGAACCGAATATAACGAGACAGACTACACGACAGCTTCGATGTCATCATCAAACATACGCACTGATTTATTTATAAAACAAGTGCAAAGCATTTATAAATAGTACTGTTTCATTTCAAATGCCATCAGTGTTGGACATATCAGCGCAAAATTTCACATGCGTACAAGCCCTCTTTTGAGCTGGAGTACGGTTAAAATGATATGTCCTAAAATCCGGAAGTTGTATTGTATCATATCATATCGTATCGTATGCTACTGTATTGCATTGCACTGCATTGCAATGTATTACATTTGCATTAAATTGTATTGCAGTGCATTGCATTACATTACATTGTATGTTTGTATTGTATTGTATTGTATTGTATTACATTTACTGGGCTGTATTGCCTCGCATTGAATTGCACTGTATTGTATTGCATTATACTGTATTGCACTGTATTCAGTATTGTACGAGTCATCACAAGCGCTACTTGTCAAGTACATAAGCTAATCCAACAACGTGAACTAGTAACTACGTGACTGCCTTCAGAAATACATTTCATTTTCATCCATTGCGTCTAAATCCTATGTCAATAAATAAGATGTTTTTTTCATATAATAAGAAAACAATAGGAATTCCTCTATTAATATTCAATTTCAAGAAGATTATTTGACGTATTCCCTGCTGTCATATTTTTTAATTCCAGGTTTCCTCCAGCGATATTATTTTGTTTAATTAAAAATATCGATTTGTCATTTCGTCTGATCTCATATACTGAGGTAACTAACTAATATTTCTGGCGATATTACTCGATAAAATCAATCAATTGCTGTATCAGAAATCGATGAGAAAGTAAAACAACAGCTGAAATTTCATCGATTAATGTCGATTGCTTAACTATTGTTCGATTTATCTGTTTTAACAGTGATTACTATCGATGAGGGGGACTGCCAATAGACACAAACTTTCCATGGCAACGACAATGCAAAGAAAAAATCAAGGAGACCATATATTACACGGTGCTGTATATTTTCAGGCAACTTGTGTCACAACGCCATATTCCCTTGCGACACAAGTTGCATGGAAAATTGCACTGTATAAAAGCTCTGCTGGCAGGCTATCGTGGATTTGGAAACATGCAGAAAATCCACCTTGATCTTTATACAAAGTTCAGGACATGGTGTACTTATTTTATTTTCAGTAAAATTCGTTACCTATCAAACTATAAAAGGACATTTTTAGGGAGAAATAGTTGTTACCAGTGAAGGTTTACAAGTGTACAAATTTTACTTTCCAATCAAGAGACGCAAGGAATATTTGTGATATAATATCATAGACGCATAAAATCATCAGTCAATAACACCTCAAGAGCTACTAAACGGATGCACGGAAGCTACGGGAAACAGAAAATACTAACATCGATGAGTTGAGGAAACCACGAGGAATGTCACTCTAACACACTGTCAATAACCAATTATAAAATGCAGCTATCTACAAGCTGGAAACACACGGCTACAACACACGAAGAGATTGTATCAACACTGCTTGGTGACACGCTCCTTGGCCTGCGGTCAGTCACACGTATTCTCTGTGAAAGGAAAAACAAATATGCGTTAGCAAGCAAGCAAGGAATGGCGGCGCGAATGAATAACAACACGAGCCTGTAGCAGAGCTTGTCCTCAATCTTGATAAAGCACTCTAACACACATAAATGGATTGTAAATATATTTCCTTAATTTAAGATATTCTTCCAGAGCAAGTTGTAAGAACATTTTTCATATTTCTGACTGCAAAATGGCCGGATGCTCTGAACCTTGTCTCTAGTAGTAGTACTGTTACTCGGGAAAGAAACTCCAGACAAGAAGCTACAAGGGATACACGAACAATCACCCTCGACGAAATCATGCAAGAATGTTGCAACAAAAACCTAAATAGTTCCCATGGGGCCAGTCATTAAGTGGTTTGTTATATGGGGGTTCATTCATCAACGTCTGCCGCGCCGTCATCTCCAATTCTCGCCGAAAAACGTCTACTGGCGCGAAACATCACACCACCATCTGCCATTAACCAATGAAAATGTTTGATCTACTCTACCATGCGATGATCACGTGAGTTAGCGGGTGACAAGTGCTTGTTACCCGCTGAGAGAGGGGGACATTTGATTTGACGACTGTCTCGTGATCTCGAATTGACCAATGAGAGCATGTGCTAGATCTGCTAATATGGTTCCTATATAACAATGTGCTATATCCAACGCACCAATCATAACACACCATCTTCAGCCTTTGCCACCAGCTTTGCTCCCTTACATCGTTTACAAAGAAGGCTTACCGCAATAAACAATTTGGTACATAGCCTTATTCAAAATGTCCTTACTTTCATAATTTCTTGACGCCTCACAACTCGAGAAAATGACAAGAAGCAAGGACATCCACAGTAACCTTTCTTCTTTTCTCTTCCCGTCGGTGTTGGGGATGCCCCGCGTACAAGAGGTTGCCGATAACATGGGGAGGGGTGGAGGGGGGAGATGATGTATCCGTCAATGACTACGACAAACATGCAACAGTACGTGCGAATGATACAAAGGAATGTTTGATAGGTAACTGCTCTAAGAAGTTGGGTAATCAGTCGCATCTACAATATAGTAGTAGCACATGGACCGACTACAACTCCAAATATGGACTCTTCGACAAAGCCGTTCAACCCTTGCCATTAGGAATTTGATGGAACACACGCATAACTTTATTCGACTGAAATAAGATAGAAAGGTCTGCACAAAATATTTTCGAAAATATCACGAAACTACAAGTTATCTTTTGTTCAGGGTTGATTTGGCGTCAACAAGCAACGCTGAGCTACTGTGCTGAGTGACGTCATATGTAGTTGTCACAGCAATTTCCTACGCTCAGAAATTTCTTAACTTCTGAACGTAACGTCGAAGAAACATTCATTATCAGAGTACTGCAGAGCAATTCTCTTTTTGTCAGTATTTTATCTTAAAAGAACCGATAGATTCACTTTATCGCCGTGTTGATGCATTCAGGAAACATTTAACGAACACTGCAGAACTGCATTTGTAAAGGGCCCAATGTCTTCTTCAGTTACAGATCTCGAACAGAAATAATATGGCTTACAACGTCATCATGTGATTGTTATAAAATTAGATATGTTAAACAAATAGTTACGGATTGATGGACAACAAACAAGTAAGGTATGGAAGAACACTGCCGTACGCCAACCAGTTTGACAGACTCATTCACATACATGCATATACAGCTATTTCCAGTTCAGAAAAGGTTGACTTCCAAAAAGCGCTAATCAGAAAACGCAAAGGGCAACTCCCAGACCTAAGGACTATAGGGGCTTTAATTGACCTAAATTCAAATTTAGGTAGTTTGAGGCTTCCATGTACAAAATTTTCCTTTGGGTGTTGGTGTTGAGAGTAGCGTTTTGAGCTTCGCGCTTTTCGGAAGTTAACCATTTCTGAACTAGCTGTATACAGATAAATAGTCAGTCAGAGAGGCGAGCAGAGAAGAATAAACAAACTCATCTTCAAACAGACAGAATGGAATAGAAAACTTGGACATACAGACAGTGTACAGATGGCGTACAGAAAATTATTGGCGCTGAAGCGGAAGTGTTATTACCTTGTTACATTAGAGGACAGTCAAAGACAGAATGCGCATGCGTATAACGTTAGCCTGTTACTTTTAATTTATGAGTTCTGTACTGTATAAGAAGAATATTACAGTGTTAGAGTCCAAGTGTTGTCTAATTTAAACGTTAGAGTGCAGCCAGAGTCCTGGTTAGAGTGGGTTAGGGTTAAAAAGTATAAGAAGATTAGTCATTCCAATATTATCCCTTTCAGCCCCAGCTCATCAAGTTTAAATTCTCTTAACAGTATCTATACCAAAATACGCAGTTTTAGTTAGGAGAATACATAAACTAATCATCAGTAGATTTCCTTGATGCCAGAGTCGCCAAATTCGCCCAAGGAGAACACATTACAAAAACCAACGACAATTTTTTTTTTGGGGGGGGGGGCTAAAAGGTGCAAACGAAACCTTGGTTAAAGGAGCTTGTTACATCTTCTAGCGCCAGGAATTAATTACAAATTAAAACTATATGATTAGAATCCACGTAATAAATGTTAAAATGTTAACAGGTTAGTATTGTCTCTGCCGAGTTTAACACTCGGTGCCAGTTTCTCACAAGAACAAAAGTCGAGTCGGGGACTGGAAAGAGCCACCTTCGACCACGCCTTGTGTCAAGAACTGACAACGAATGCAAAGCACAGGCCGCCACATTGTTTAGTGACGCACACACTCCAAATACCTTGCGAGTATTTTAATTCACTCTTGCACAAGTACTCAGTCATCGAGGAACTTTATTGTACCTAGGACAGAACATGCCATGTATTCTGTGATCTCTAAATCATGCCACAACTGCAACGCAGTGCACAAGTGCGCACAGAAATTGTGCTTATGACAAAACCAAGTGCTTTTTCTTGGTGCTGACTGGTGCAACAGATTCTTGGTCACTCGGTGCTGACGAATACATCGACGTTGAATACAGCTATATCGTGCAGGTGCAATGTAGTGCAACGAATACTCGGTTACTCAATTTAACTTGTATTCGAATCAACTCAGTTGGAATGTAAAGTGACGGTGTACGCACATACATATTGTAGCTGAGATCAGACTTTCGACCTCGGTTAATTTTCGCAGCATAAGAATTGAGATTCTAAATCAAACAGTATAGGTGAATGAACATCCGACACAACAGTTTTATAACAATATCACTATAAAATTCAAGAACTGAGCAGTGCAGTTACAAGGAAATATGTGAACGATACACAGTGCAACACGCAGTGCAGCCTCGCGATGCCACAGGTGGGTGTCGGTGTGATGGACGGGGGGGGAGTGACTGAGCAGTGCAGTTACAAAGAAATATATGGATGTGAACGATACACAGTGCAACACCCAGTGCAGGCTCGCGATGCCACAGGTGGGTGTCAGTGTGATGGGCAGGGGGTGTACAGTTGTCAAACTAATGAAACAAACATTAAATGACTCTTTAATATTAGCGCAGGATGCAAACTGTATAAGGATCATTTTAGGTTTTAAATATTTATTAATTAACATTTCAGTGAAGCAAATGGCAACTCTTGTCGAGAGTGGAGACTGTTAAATCATTCTCTCAGTGTGTAGGAACATTCGAGTGGGTTACTCTTATGACATTTAGAACGTTTTTTTAAAATAACGTTTAGAAGTGCAAATACCAATGAATTCTGACTCCCTAATTAACGACTTTTAGCCTGGTTTAGAGGTTTATGCAATCATTTGTGCTTGTGCTAAGAAACTCATCAAGGAACTAACCAACGAAACAAAGGTACAAAAACAAACAAACAAACTAACTATCAATCAATCAATCAATCAATCAATCAATCAATCAATCAATCAATCAATCAATCAATCAACTAATTAATTAATTAACAATCAATAAACAATCAATCCGTAATCAATAAAACAAACAAACAAACAAACAAACGAATATCGGATATATAAAAGGCACTTGTAAGCAAACAAACCAATGCCGTATTTCCTCGAATAAGCGCCCGGGGTATAACTGAAAGGAGCGCTACAAAAAGTGAAAGATTTTGACTCTGAGTTCACTGTTTTTATACAATAAACGTTTTTAACTCTGAACGAAGTCTGGCATTTTCGTTTAAAAATGTCAGTGTTGTGGAGAAAATGTGAAGGGAGTTCACGATGGGAAGAAGGGAGGCTCAACCAATGGAAGGCGCTTATTGAAGGAAATAAGGAATACGGTATACAGATAACCGGTCCGACCCGGCAGCTAGCCCGGCACCCTATGAGAACACCCAAGTTTATAGTGCAAGAACAAAAACTAGGTCAGTGAGAATGTTCTAGTGTTAGTGGTATTGACAAGAGAGCATACCAGTTGGTAAACAGCTGAAGAACTTGCTCAGTAGTCAACAAATATACAACTTTATTATTAACTTTTCCCTTAATATAAATTACAGCTTGTTATTTCATGAAGTTTAAATAACAAATGTTACATTTAAACTAGCTCAATACGAAAATGTTCTGTTACGACGGAAGTGACTTACAAGAGGGTTACTGGTCCGAGTGAGGTTACACAAAATACATCATAGATGTATATGTGTGCATCAAAAATGATAAATGTTATAAACAGTAAAATAATTGCATGATTAGTACAAAAAACTTATATATCATATTTGCGAACGATTTTGTGGTGTTTGTGAAAATGTCATAATATAAAATGCCGAAGTTTTAGAAAGGTTCACACCAAAAAGTTGCAACGCTTGTCGCGTTTTGTCAAAAGAATGAAATCTTTCTACATAAACAGATAAATTAGACATTAGTAATGGGACCAAATGTACAGCGGCCCGTTAACACACGTGCTCACAGCTATACGACCGAATGATTGCAAGATTTGGTTAGACATTAATAAGCAACTGGTCTTCGGACGGATGCTGACGATATGCAACAAATGCAAGAGCATGCAATAAGCCGTTGCATGGTATTCTTGTAAATTTTGTTTTGTGAACTACATTTGCTCTCGAAATAACATGTTTGAATCTCTTCCAGATCTTGGCTGTCATTTTCTGTTCCAGTTCTCTTGCCAATTGTCAAACGTTTGGCCAATCGAGACTGAACATGGACTCGAGGGCAAGTTTCTAAACTCGTTCCCAGTCTCACAAGATTTTAACCCAACTCATCCCCTGAACTCAGGAAGTTCGGCGTACCATTTGTTTTTATTCGAGCAGGTCCTCAGTAAATAATAGACATTTCAACACAAGGCTGCCAATGTCTAACGAAATCAGTTATTGAGTGACAACAAAAACAAAGGTCCAATTGTATAAAATGAGTGAAGACAAACCGGTTGGTTGTATAAGTAAGAACATCAATCTAGCTCATCCGTCCGAAAACGCACCGCCTTCCGACTAGTCCTACACCGAGACTAATAGTGCATGCAAATTGAACAAGAGTATTAATATTAATTTAATTTGCAATCTATAGCTAACAAGGAACTTGTGAGGTGTGTCAGGACACGGCATCTGGTATGGATTCATAGCTACCACTGTCACAACTGTCGCAACTATCACACGACCACGAAGACCTGTGTTATAAATCAGAACACGACCACCCATTATCCGGGTTATCACAGTTTAAAATGGCAAGTTGTTACTCTTATGTGCAGTTAATGCTCTCAGTTTACACCAACTCTTATCTGGCCCGAGTGGCGATCATTCATAAGTGCAATTCACGAATTATGAGCGCTGATGGTATTATAGAGAGAATGGCAAATAACGTCAATAAATGTCAACTTTAACGTCACAAGCACGGGTAATTAATTTATACTAGAGTAAATTATCTCTCAACTACTCGTCTTGTCTTCTCTGAATCTAACTCGACTGTTTTTGTTTGTTTGTTTGTTTGTTTACTTGTTTGTTTGCTTGTTTGTTTACCACGAATGAATATTTAGGTGTATGTATATACACGTGAATGTACGAATGCATGGCTTTTTAAATATTGTTTTGTCTTTGGTTGTGTCTAAGCATCTTTATATTGTTTACTGATAAATAAGACTAGCGTATTATTTGATATTTACAAATGCCATCTTAATTTAATTAATTAAATTATATTAAATTTAATCAAAATTAAATTTATTTTAATTTTAATTTAATAAATTTATCATACGCTTATTTTTGCCGATGAGCAAATTCGTATAGCTAGAAATACGAATAAAAGGATCACTGTTAATTAAGGCCCCATCCACACCATCCGTTTTCCTTTGAAAACAATTATTGTTCTTTGCGTTTGTGCCCATCGTCAACACCACTGAAACCGATCGAAAACGATGACGTTTAACAAAACGTTCTCCAAAATGGAAACCTTTGAAAATTCGTCAAAACAAGAACTGATTCTTTGGCCCACGGAGGTTTTGAAAACGAATTAGTGTGGATGGAACCTAAGTCACTGAAACGGAAGGGACCCAATGACTGACAGTTGCTAAGGGTACCAGTTACTAAGGGTACCAATTACTTCCGTGAAGTGTCACCCTGTACGCAAAAAACTCGGCCAGTGATTTTCTGTAGTGCTTCAAATCATGAAATTAATGTGTCTATGGGACAACATCGATCTGCGAATATTCATACCGGGTCTGTTCATATACCAGCACATAAGGTACCATAAAACGCTGCTATTTTGTTATACTATTCATATGTTATATACAGCGTTGTTCTATTTTTCTTGTAAATCCATGAAAGTACGACATCTCGTATATACTATGATAATACATTCGAAATACAGGCAGATACGTGAATGTGATCCGAAAACGGTGACGGTGAAAACTGTATGAGTCCAAATAAATTCACTTTCAACATCCAAAAGCATCTAATGCATTTTTAAATTTCAAACGAAAACGTGTGGATAAATACTTAGCAACTGTCCTTGGTACCCCGGGCCCCTTCATTTCATGCACGGGTTTCATGCGTGCGTCTGAGACTGGAACTCGACCACTTACTCGTGTCTGAACCTGGAACAAACAACATACTGACATGAAATGGAAGAGATGAGAGAAAAATAAGAGAAGCACAGACGAGCGACGAATCAGTATGAATTCTCTTGTTCAGAGAGAATGTTTGGTAGAGATATCTGTAAGGCTTCAGCAGGCATGCAGAGATCAACAGGTCAAACGAGTTCAGTATATATATTGACCGTACTTACGATGATTCAAGCAAGAGGGACTCCTTCAAGAACAGCTTTGTTGCCTTCCTCTTATCTATATTTGGACCTGAAGCAATACCATCTTTTAATTCACTTCTGCTCTTGCTCCGTCGAATTCTAAATCTGTTTCTGTGAGTTTGCTTTTCATCACTGTTGTCGACGTCAGAACAGCCAGTAAGTCGTTCACGCAAAGCTTTATTCGTATCCGCTGAGCACGTCTCATGATCGCTGGAATTTTGTTTGTCCTTGTTAACAGCGTTTTCCTTTTCCTTTGATTTGTCTCTTGAGCTTGTTAGCTCCCTTCCGAAGTTTAATAGATCTGTGAGCGAAATGCTTTTCTTTCTCGAAGCCTTCAGTGTGGCTGGTGCACTGTACGGACCATTTTCAGCCTCTTTTTCTTTTGTTATTTCCAACGACCGTGCACTTAAAGATTCATTATCTGACTCTTTGTCCGAGCAAATAGACTCTACTAGTTCTCGTCCTACTGGATAGTGTGAGCGATCCGGCTTAACCGGGGCCCTAGAACTGTTCACAGGGTCCGAGTATCGTTTTGAAAGTTTAGCTGGAGGCACAAGTTTGCTGAGTTGTTCTCTGCTGGCCATTGGACGCGCGACACTTTGCTCGAAAAGTTGTTCAATGGATTTTTGAGGTGATTCTGGGGTTACTGGAGACTTCTCTGGACTTTCCAACTTTTCTGAGTTAGATTTATAATTCCTTACCAAACTCTCAGGACGTGGTTTCCGTGAGGCAACTGGTGAAGATCTTCTAGGTAGGCTGCTACTGCGCTTGCGTGGATCAACTGGCGCTGTACTGCTTATCGCCGACTGAATTTTTTGTTGCGCTATCAAAGGTGAACGAATATGCGGTGTTTGCTTTCCAGCTGCAAACGGTTTAATTGAAGATTCTAGAGATTCTGACAATGATTGTAAAGCTAAAATTCCTGGACTATCAGCAAGTCGTGATGTTCTTTTGGGAAGATTTTGTGAATCTTGCGGAGGAGATTCCTCGATGCCATCGACTTCCTCATCCGTTGACAACCGAGAAGAAACATCATTTTCCAAAGGCTGAGTACTTTCGGGTTGTACCGCCGGGGACTGCGCCGGGGTTCCAAACACTTCTGGTAGTTCCTTGGATTCTTTATTTACAATATCTTGGGATTCAGACTGTTGTGTGGAAATGCAGGGCACTTCTCCTGCTAACATGGCATCCTCTCCTCGTGCCTCAATACAAGGATGTTCTCTTATAGGTGAACAAGAAAACTCTGTGGAGGTTTGAAGAGATGATATAGATTCAGTCGCAGATTCCACGGCTGAATCATCCAATGAAAGCGAAGATGACGTAATAGAACCATCAGATGAATGACGATTATGTATAACCGGAAGTTCACGAGTGGTCCTCCTCATGACTGGCTTCGGGCCTTGGGGTTCTGACGATGATCGCGACACTGCCACCTCAGGGCGTGGTCTTGCTTTCACTGGCGCGGATGAAGAGCGGGAGATTTTCGTTAGTGGGTCGACGCGCGACCGGGAATTGTCGTCTCTTATTTCTGCTTCTCGTGTGCATTTTTCCTCCGAATCTACAATAACTGACAAAGACTCCTTGTCAATGTTCAACGTTAAATCGTTTAATGACGATCTCCGTTTCGATAACCGTGCCTTGCCCTTTCGCCATCCCTGAGTTTGCTTTCCTAGTTCACCATCTGATCTCGTGCTTGCGGAATGTACCAGAGTCGTCTCTGATTTGTATCGGGGTAGTGTGTGGGGTCTTGTGGACTCGCCAAATGATGATCCATTTTCAGAATCAGAGTCTAGGGAGATAATCGATGACGCCGATGATCTCCTTTGTTTGACCGGCAGCTGCATGATCATGGCACTAGAAGGGCTTACTAGGTCGCTACTATCGCTGTTGTATCTCGCCTGGAACACTCCGCCAGAACCTCGCCCAATCTGGGCCACAGCATAGAGTTTCTACAGGTAATGTTAAAAAACAACAAAATAATCAACGCCATGTCTATGTTGCATGTCAACAGCCCATTCCTTACGTTACCTTAAGCCCCCCCCCTCCCTCCTCTTGAATTTAAACCCCAAAATCGCTGTCTCATATTTATATACTAACGTACTTAAAGTATTGTCATTCCTCAAGACGAAAACGGATCAGCTCCAATCATTAGCTCTTCTGAAAATCAACTCACGAAAGAGATATTTGAACGGTGAAACTGAACAAGCCCTAGACCTATTATAAAAATGTAACAAGTAAGTGATTGATATCCTGTCTGAGCATAGAACAGCACAGCACAGCACAGTGCAGCGCGTAACAGCGAGGCGCAGCACACGGCACAGCACAGCGCAGCACAGCGCAGCATAGCACAGCACAGTACAGCGCAGCACAGCACAGTACAACACAACACAACACAGCGCAGCGCAGCACAGCACAACACAGCGCAGCGCAGCACAGCACACGGCACAGCACAGCACAGCGCAGCACAGCACAGCACAGCACAACACAGCACAGCGCAGCACAGCACAGCACAGCACAGCACAGCACAGCACAGCACAGCACAGCACAGCGCAGCACAGCACAGCACAACACAGCACAGCGCAGCACAGCACAGCACAGCGCAGCACAGCATAGCAATACGTACCTGCGCCTTTTTGATTGTATCCATCCAGTGCTGCTGGTCCGTGACCGTCCCTTGGAGTGCAAAACCCTGCACCACTGTATTATACTCATTCAGATAAATTAATAAAAACATTCCTGGTGAGATGAAAACGCTGTGTTAATGTACCTTAAATATGGCTGGAGTCTCATAAAACGTGTGTTGGCTGCGTGGATCTTGGTTTAAGTAAACCCCTTAAATGCCCTGTAGCTATATTGATTCTACGTCCATAACTTAGGCTATCATTCGTTTTTAAATTTGTACCTCCTGAACTTCAGGTCGTCTAACCTAGGCAGCAAAGCGAAGTTGTAAATGTTACAATTCTTATTCTCTTACCTGGATCTTTAGACTGGTGGACCACCAATTTATCCACCGGGAGAGGCTGAAATATGAACAATGTGAATAATTATTATTTCATGCAGTGAAAATGACGAAATATTAAATCGTAATAGCTACCTTTACACAGCACTGGTACACAAAATATAAAATCGCAAAGTCACGTGTTGCATAACTGAACGACGACTGTCAGTCTGCTAACAAATCTACGGGACAAGTCATTATTCATGGTCGGGACTGGGGCTGCAGAAAAATAATTTTTTCTTGGCGGCTTTTTTCGGTAAAACTGTTTTAAAAACATCCTAAAGTCTGGTCACATGTAACGACTGCAGCAACGGACAATAAATAATATCCAATCAAAAGTCGCGCTTACTGGCTTGAGAACGCGATACTTGTCTCCCTTCTTCGGTTTCGTAATCAACATGACGTCGGTAAATAAGAAAACATAGACATCCATCTGTAACGAAAAGGAAGGTGATATTTAGGTGATATTACTCGAGCAAGAGAGTTTCAAAATTATATTGGTAGTATTAACATTTCAACGATTGCATCGCCGAGATAGAGAAAACTTTATTCTATTCTAGGTATTGGGTAAAAGAAGCACCATTTGTACGGTTCTTTTAATACTCGATATATCCCGGAAACTCTCTACATGACAGTAACAAGAACAGTTAACTTCCCTTCTAGGGATTCTAAACCATGACATATTTGATATTGCTTGGGGTGTTCAAATACCCCTGTATCGCAGTATCCATTTGAACTACGCCCAGAAAATGAGATCCCGGTAACTTTAGAGGTTCCTCTCAAAATGTCCGACAAGCATCCCCTCATTACTCTAATTCAGTTAACGTAAAAGTACAGTTGAATTGAAAGGTGTAGGTGAAAGGTTGGATGCGGTATGAGAGAAACACTCAGGAATCTAATTCTGGGCAGATGAAACTCAAGAATAAATAGCACATTATTTTGTGAAAGACTTGCTTAAGGAGCACTGACCGCATATTTAAATATAGATGAATACATAAGAAAGTTAACAGGGGCAGATCCAGAAACTTTGGAATGGAGG
>JANVCJ010082942.1:0-11077 GCA_026413505.1 Epizoanthus ramosus | reverse complement strand
GGAGGGGAGGGGTGGGGAGGGGGGAGTTGCAACGTAGGCGAGTCACCACACATCATCACATTTGTCGACCAAGTTATGTTGCTATGAATTTGGATCAGACTCATGAAGTAAAATCGGTTTTCCTGTTTTTCAAAATAGGGTCTCAAATACGTGTTCCGATTATAGGAGGTTCAACTAGAGTACCTGGTGAAAGGACCCACGAGAATGATTCTCTAGTGCAGTAAACTGATACATTATTCTGTTTTGCCAAAAGCTATAAAATCCAAGCCCTAAATAACTTAAGGAGTAGATCAGAACTGAAGATGGAAACGATTGAAATACTATATATAGTTTCTGTTACATGCTTACAGGTGAAATATGTTTTTCACAGCTATTTTCTTTCCCGGAAAGACCGTACTAACGTAAGTTTGCAAAACAGCATAACAAATAACATATAT
The DNA here is from genome assembly GCA_026413505.1 of Epizoanthus ramosus. Classification (NCBI taxonomy): domain Eukaryota; kingdom Metazoa; phylum Cnidaria; class Anthozoa; order Zoantharia; family Epizoanthidae; genus Epizoanthus; species Epizoanthus ramosus. Next base: position 10,640 of record JANVCJ010082942.1, on the reverse strand, counting down.
CTTCATCTCATATACTTTTTAAAAATAGTGTTCATTATAAAACGCTGAAACTTGCTTTCAGATTCGGTGTATCGGTCTTCAAAACACGCAGGTTTTCGCTGAACGTACCAAACTTTGTAAAATCCGATTTCTGATGATAACCACAAGAAACACCATCCACAAGCATAAGGCCTCCGATCACAATGCCATACGCGCTGTGCTTGAAACTGATAGCAATTGAAATCTTTTTAAAACGCGAAAGCAATCTCACCTCTGTTTGTCAAATGAATGTATAAAAATGTTTCACGAGCTACGAGTGATGGGGCGAATTTACGTGTAACTGTTCGCTGTAGCACTTACCTGTTCATATGGTATGTTTCTATTCCAGGGATCTGGGTTGTGACTGAACAGACTTGTAATCTGCTTCATCATATCATCAGACTATCATCCCCAGAAGATAGATTAGGCGACCTGTATTGATATCATGCTCCCCGGTGTCATCGCTTCATATCGAAGCTTATCTTGTAATTCATAGCCACACGACAGGTGTTTTCTATTTGCGTTTTGTAATTTCATGTTTGGATTTTTACAGGCCATCTAATCGATCCAGGGAATGTATTTGCATAGCATATGGGCCTACTCTTGCCATTACCTTCCGTTTCGATTTAAAATTAATTACTATAGAAAAAAATTGCAAATGTGAAAGGAGTCAAAACTATGCTTTCTTTTAAGTGTCAGATTAACCATATTAGAAGGTGGAAGTTACTTCAGAAAGAGTGGTTTACCTCAAATAACTCTTAATGAAACATACACTAATTTTGACGCGCTGAAAAAATTAGAACCAGTGGGCGTGGCTAATTCATTATTAATAGCACGCGTAGGTGATAGCTCACCTTAGTTTTGCTAAAAAATCTGCGTTCACTCCACAATTCTGGACCAACTTTTCCTGTTTTTTCTTATTCCATTGCTTTACATTCACTTCACTAGGTTACATTATTGTCTATAGCAAAATGGTGGATTTAAACAAGCGCTACTTTTAAGCTCATATAGGTCACGGATAATGCTGAAAATATTCAAACGCTGCTTTGTAAGGTGTAAATGAATAACTGTAACACGGTATGTGTCGGCGACGCGCACTTCGTAATTTCCGTGAGAACGTCTCCATTTTTACTTTTGCGAAAGAATACTTCCATCTTGGCTCATTAAAAGTCTCTATTAAGTCCGTGATTGTTATGACTAAAGCGCTGAGGTCGCTGGTAGGGCTGCGTGGTTCCTAATTAACCCGCTCAGCCTTGCCTATGATACGTACAGTATTCATATTTGTAGGAATCCATTCAGAACAAAACGAATACAACTAGCAAACACAAACACTCTGCTCACAGTTTAAGTGGAATATTGTAATTTTTTTTTAAAAAAAAAACTTCAGCTCAAGCTGAAGTGGTGCTGGGAATTTCCACGTGTAAGTTTGACCGCAAGCAGTAATTCATGGTTGTTCAAATAATTCTGTGGGGTGAATTATACGATGTATAACTACAATGACCACACGGCACAAGGCCGCTAGGCAAAGATAATTAGTGACAGCAGTAAAATATAGAAAGTATTTTTGAAGCAGGCTGTGAACGAAAAGTTTGCGACTGGTGCAGTGATAATTAAGATTGACGGATATCATCGAAAGGACCGAGTGCCTCGCTGGCCTGGAATTTTCAGACATCCGTCGACCGGAGAAAACACTCCAACTATACGGAAGATGGAACTCTAGACATTTTTAATAGACAAGTGGAAAACTTCTTGGAAGAAAAGACCAAGTCGAGATATTGGGTTTACAATACGAATTACGATTCAGAGCTGTGCCTAAGTTCGTTTCGACATTTCATTGTATTAGAAGTGTGTTTTCCATTGTATTAACGCTATACAGTTCGCAAAAGTCGGTGTAAAACAGCTTGCAAGTGACCAACTATTACTGAAAACCTTAGGCGTAGTACAACTTCATAATACTGTATTAATAAGCATTATTAGAAAGGAAATATAAACTGTGGACTCGTGCATGGCTAATCTTAAAGAAGAAGTGGAGCCTTGACGTTTATTGAAATTCGGCTCTACAATGAATATATATTTGAACAAAACACGGACAATCTATAACAAAAACTTTGTTTCGTTACAGCAGATGCAAGCTTATAATTACTCATTATTATGTAGCGTGTGTTACCTTGTTTAATCTATCTTCTGTTTGGAGTTTTCTTTTAACAATTTTTATATCAACGCTGATTCAATTCGTTCACGCTTTCGCGCTCAACACAATGGGTTAGTATAATACATGATAATATAGGGCTTTGCACTTGACAGAACTTAGAATTCATCTCGTATTCTAGCTGGCTGGCTGAAAGTTAATGAAACTCTGAGCGCTTGCTACCGCCCGGGTTCAACAGCCCAGTCGATCGCTACCGTTGACGCCGTCTTCCTGGAGTTGATTCAGTATCAAGCCCGGTGGATGGGCTCACTGTGCAGCTGTTCTGACGAATGCGTAAAAAATAAATTATATTTTAGTGAGAGTTGATATAATGGTAGAGTTGGGGTTCAGCTTGATTTTAAAAACAGGAACGGATTTGCGTTTCGAATAATGTAAAACGTTTCACTGTCATATCGTAAATTGTAAAAAATCAGAGACGGACTTGGCTAAACAGAACAATGCGGCAAATATCAACTACATTCAAACTCTTCGATTATCTCTACAGGAGACAAGTCAGAGGGTATACAAAAAAACAGACTTTCTGTTAGTAAACCATTATAATCATTCAGAATATTATGGAAGTATTTTGTTCGTGTGATAATAACAATGAAAATAAAACTCATTTATCGATAAATTATGTTGCTATTAGTTTTCTTTCAACTCATTCAGGGTGAAAGCGTTGTTATGTTGCACTTTCGAATTTTATCGTATATAAACTCGCCAAATAATAACAAGACAGGACCAGGTACAGATTTTAAAACTGGGCCATAGTGAGAAGTGATATTCCTTCCTCGTAAAGAATGAGATATGTAAATTCATTCGAAACATCTGTCGATTTTAATAGAATAAAATCTTTATCTGTAAACTAAAATCAGAAGACACGTGCAATTAGCAAAGATTTAAGACAAGTAGAATTTAGCTTAAAAGTCGTTCTTTTTAAGTGAAGTAGCGAGTCAGTTCATTGATGTACGAACTGCCTAATTTCTCAGTTACTAAAAATTAACACGTTTTTTTTTCTAAGAGGAAAAAAGAGCTATAAAAAAGATTGTTCACCGATCGTGCACAGGCCCATTGCTATAGTTTATTAGACGTCACTAAGTCATGTTTAGTATCCCAGCGTTTAATAAGTCCCAAATACTATGGGCCGACTCATATGCTGTTTATGACTCAGTTTATCGTGTGCGGGAGCAAACAGCCAGGTCGTAACACACCATTAGCTGTGGTTCGGTTATCAAGTGAGAGGCGGTCTTGTCCATTAAGTGAACGCCAGATGTGTTGTGTTGTTAAACAAGCCCGCTAATGAGTGTAAAGAGAGCGTTGCTAATTAACCGAACGTTTACGGCACACCCAGTTAACTCGGCCACATAAATTGTATATTAATTGTCATGAATTAAGCCTAACACTTTATTCTAACACGACCAAAAAGCATTCTAAATAAAGCAACAAAAACGTTGTAGCTAATTGCGCCCGACCAAACTGGCGCATGCGTGGTCAGCTCTAGGTGTATGAGCCCGCAGCAAGTTATAAATACAACCTGAAAGGGAATTTCCTGTTTTTAATATAAGTAATTAATTTCAGTTTAAATGATTTGATTTGTGTTAATTGGCATTTGTATTACGCGGACTAATATTTTCACCTGGATTTTTACCCCATTATATGGGCCCGATGGGATGATTTGAAGATTTTTCAAATGCAGTAGTAGTTTAGTAGTTTTAACATTTCTAAAAAATCTTAGTTTCCTCTTAAAGCTCGCATGAACGGCGGATCACATTGACAGGGAAACCTGTTATGGTATCCCTAGCACATTCTATCTCCTTTTAAGAACTCTAGAATTCGATTTTTCGTAGTGATTGCGTTCGGCCAGCGTCCGCTCTCTGAAGAACTGCCTTCGTAGATTGATAGCATCATTTGTAGTCATGCACTTCAGACAGCATAACTATATAATCACAAAATTGCACGGATAAAAGAGATATAGATGGAAAAAAACACGAAAAAGTAGATACAAAATATACGAAAAGATTGTCCGTTTACAGGTTATTATGATTGGTCTCTATAGACGCAACTGTCCACTCCACACCCATCCCCCCTGACTAACTCTCATCCCCTTCTTCTCACTCCCCATCCCTTCTCTCCCCTTCCCTCCTCCGCACTCCCTTCCCATCCCCATACCGCTCCCCTATAAGAATTTTTTTATCCTTGCAGTGCGTTATTGAATCTTGAGAAATTGCGCTATATAAATTTATATTAATTCTGATTCTGATGCGATCAAGTGATATTGCTTCAACAGAACAGTCTATGTGTGTTCAGTGTTATTATTTGTGGAGCTGCTGTCGCGATTTATTCTAGAGTTACGCGCAAGGATTATGGTACTAAAGTTTATTACAAATGCGACGTGTTACTGTTGATATCAATTGCGACGGCAGTGAATACTACTACTAATAATAATAAAAAGATTTTGGAGAATCCTACAATGTCTCGATTCTCTCACAGATAAATTAATAATAATAAATACTAAGTCGGTTTACAATATATTTACATTATGAATTAAAAAGATGTGTTTCACTGCGACCTTAAATTGCGAAAGGTATTCGATGCATCTAATGTAGTTTGGTAGATAATTCCATATTTGGCGTGCTGCAACAGAGAAGGATCTATCCCCATAGATCTTTGTATTTGATTTCGGGACAACTAACAGATTTTGGTATTTGGATCTTAAAAGTGCATCCAGGTGTGTAGCTAGTATATCCCGTCGTTTTTATTTGCGGTTTTACTGAGAGAACAGGAAGCCCTTTTGTAATTAAATAGAAAGCTGTACACAACAGAAGGAAGCAAAATGCAACTGGGCAGAAAACTAAAGGGGACAGAGTACCTTATAACTAAGGTGGGATTCCACCGTGTATATTTTGTTCTACTTATATGTGCTTCAGCAAATTATTTCCAAGGAATAGCAAAATAATAAATTTGGAAGTCTTTTAAGTCTGGAAAGGAGATGACACGTGACTTCTTGGTGTAAAGCTTGCTGGGCCGCAGAGGCCTGAGGGAGGCCATGTAAGTCAGAATTTCCCATTCCCGTCTGTTCCTCACATCCACAATTATAAGTTCGTCGACTATGGCGCCGTTCACAATTTCCCGGATGTATATTCTCTTTGGATACTGTAAAACAGGCAAGTCACTTGGTCAGTTATAGTGAAACTAAAGGGAATGATAGAATAGTTGGTAATATTCTTTTACCTTAATTTCCACACCCCTCACTTTTTCAATTATATTATTATGATGTCTATATGATCTGCAGGGTTACCATGGTAACCACAATTACAATATGAATACAATTATTGATATGTTGAGGTGTTTTTCTACTATCACCAACTATTATCTGCACAGCTTGCTCGGATCCTCAGCCACCTTGTTCTTTCAGCCAAGTTAACTCAGACAGTAACCGCTCGGACTTCTGACCACGAGGTCAGGGTTCGATCCCCGGTCTGGGTGGTCGCGTGTTGTTAAAAGTGGTTCAGGTGTTGCGATTTTTAAGTGATTTTCTTTCGCCGCACCGTCCTTGGATAGGTAATAGGAAACTTACGGACACCAGGACGGCAATAACGGCTACGACGATGGCATAAAACAAAAGACTTATTTACAGAATACAATAAACCGCACGTGAGAATGCGCCAAACTGACCACTTGTCCACCGTGAGTATTCGGAAATACAACGTGAAAAGGCACATTTTGTTCTGAAGGCAACCTGAACGCCGAAATATGAATTGCCCCGTTGTTAACAGGCGGGACTCCAGTTCTCACAATGCAAACTCCTTCACAGAATAAGGAACAACAAAAACGAATGGGTGATATGTAGAGAAAAAGAGAACACGAGAAAGTAGAATTTCATCCGACCTCGTCGTAGCCGTCGCCTTCATAGCTTCTTAAAGTTCTGGCCCGCTGGCCCGAGTTTTGTAAGTCCTCTGAACTGTTGCGGGTTACTGACGAAAAATAAGGTTGAGTTTCTTATGATATTTTGCAGTGTTATATTTGCTTATCTTGAAATATATACTACGTTGTTGCTAGTGTTATTGTCGTGTCATATAAAGCAAAGCAGAACCAGACTAGATTCCAGGTGATTTGGAAAAGTGAGCGAAATAAGAAATTACTGCGGTTTATTTTACCTCCGTTCCTCTCAAGTCACAGTGAATAGAGTCCAGATCTTCCGCGTTCACCATTTCAGACTCTACATGGACACGATTCCGCACTGATGGAGAACTGGGCCTAGTTTCCTCAGATATTGCACTTTCGGAACTCTTTAGATCACGTGGAGTTGGGTCTGCCCGCTCATTGGTTGAAATTAACAGGTTTTCAAACTTCTTTTCTTGCCGCTTTTGTGAAACATCATCCTCCGCAATCTGGGAACTAAAATATAATCTGTGAAGGTCAAAGCAGCTTTACAACCATTATACAACAGCAAATTTGGTTATACCACAGCAAATAGGGTTATACCACAGCAAATAGGGCTATACCACTCTGTTATATTCTGAGGATACCCAAGACGGGAGCGAGTCTTTAGCCGAAGGTGTTTTAAAATCTCCGGTTATAGACCGACTCCTGTCATAGGTATACAATACGGTTATACCGGAATAATCAGAAACTGACGACCTAGAATATTCCTTAACGTTTTAGTATACGGTACCTGTAGTATATGATACTTATCGTTTCTGTTGCATGACCGCGTTATAAATCTCAGAGGAAAGACTGCGACGAGCTTCACAGTTAACAAACGCTTGTGTCAGCGTGAAATTCTCCTTCGAATTAAGGTCAATGCCCTCAATGGGGTTTGATATTTCTCCAATTCGGAGCAAACAGTTATGAGAGTTGTGAATCTCGCATTTGTTTCCTCTTTCAAATGCGCAAGCAAAAGATTGAAATCCGCCATATTGATTTCGTCATATGCGGAGGAATATGGACAGATGTCTTGAAATCGGTTTTCTTTCTGATGTCCGCGCCATTGGTAGACACAATAACAATAACATTATCACATTTATCACACAGGAGCAGCTTCCCAAAAATAATAACTAGGAAGCTCTAGTCCCCCACATACTGATATGGATTTCATTCTCGGTAGCATTATTACACACAGGATCGTCTACCCAAAGGAATAACTAAGGCGATCTAACCCCCCCCCCCCCCCTTCCCCCTGTTTCACTGAACAGCCAGCATTGTAAGTACTTTCTTCTCTCCAGGCAACAAAACATCGTCTGATTTTCAGGCTGTTATTCGAAACTCTCGTGAATGAAGCTTGGAAACCCATACTTAAACTCATAGGAAACGGTAATATAACTAGATAGGCTTCCAACACACGCCTATCTAGTTGTACTAGCATTTACGGTGAAGTTTCAGGCTGATTTTGATTATACTGTTCTATTGAGAACTGTAGCGAGATGGTGTTCCTACCTCCGTAACATACTGCGATACAGCGCATACCTGCGCACGGAACCTGTATTGCCAGTTATTGGCATTGTGACGTCATCCCGTGCGCGCGCGCCACTCGTCAGACCAGGACTTTGGGATTGTTGCGCCGATCCGCTACTCTTTGTCGATAAACTCCTTCGAACAATGCTGGCACAACCGCTTGATGTTGGTGCTGATTTCCGAATCCTTTGCAAGCGTTCAGTTTCGACAGATTGGGGTGTCTGGGTTCTATTCGCTGTCGCGCGACTATTGACCCGCTCGGGGGTTGCACAAGGCGACAGGTGCTCGCCGTTTGTCTTCGTTGTTGCCCTTGACATAGGAACCGAACTCACTCGAAACAGCCCATCCATGTATGTAGTTTCTCGTGTCTGCATCTTGCCCTTGTACCTAGGCCTCCTTGCCGTGCTGCTGGCAACAGCGCCTGGACGATGTTTACCGGCCAGCTCTCGTCTGCCGAGTGTGGAGCTCATTTTACTGGTTCTCTTGCTTGTTCTCCACGCGAGGTTGGAGTAAAGCTCTGTCAATGAAGATATTTTTGTTTTACAACTACTTATTGAAACATTGTGGATGGCAGCCGGCAGGCCTGGCCTTTCTTTTAAAGTGAACGCTCATTATGACTTAATCAATGAGATTGCGTTCGCTTGCGTCATCAATTCAATAAGCGTTACCGGGGCGTTGCATGTTGCAGATTTTTGACTTACATCTATTGCCCTAAAATCGTAGCGCGCGCTATGTTACACGATCACAACATCACCTTTATGAATAAAACGCACTTTGTGGAAATGACTCGAACTGCGGTCGACTTATGAGATACGATTGTCGTGAAACACCTACAATCAAACACAGCGACCAGGTCCTTAGCAACGACAATAATGCCATATAAGGCGATACAAAATCGTATGCGTCATGCAATTTCTACAGTGAGAGTGGTTTAGAAAGAGATGATTTATGCAAATGCAGTGACAATGGCAATGCGATGATAGAAAAAGCTAGCGATTGGCTAACTCTGTTGTTGCAACAATTACGAAAATACGGACAACCAATCAGACTGTCGCGTGACAGACTATCGCATTGTTCTGTCACTGGCATTGGAATTCGCATTACATGATGGCATGTTCGTGAAAGCAAAAAGGCCACCAGCACTGAACCCAGTCAACGTGAGTCAAAACTCTTGCTAATTTTATTGGTCAAAAGCTGCCTTGACAATGCAATGACAGTGCAATGATAATGAGCTTTGGAAAGTCAATCGAAATCGTCTTTACTTTACGTAGTATTCATCAGGAACCCATAGGGCAGTGTTATAGTCACTAGTCACAGCTCAAGCATCCGTGAAACGAAATAATTTGCTACGCAGGCTAGTGAAATAAGAGCATGTGCAACTCACTGTGGATGTGGCTTCCCGGGGTGCTCTGACCGTTACCATTTAGGTTTCTGTCTTAAACTTGAAGTAAGCTTTTCAGGCAAGTCGTTGTTGCCATTTTCACTAGTAAACGCAAGGAAAATTGCCATTCTTTGTTCCTGCATTTGCGTCTGCACTTGTGCTTGAAATTGAACAATTTATATACTCTTGTTCTCACTGTCAGTCTTAGCTGAATCCGATACACTACCTTCCTGTTCAAGCAATCAATCATTTATTTCACCACATAATCCCTAAGAGTATAAATACTCGTTTTTTTTACGTGTACGTTCTTAAATGTCTTACATTGACATTGATATTTAGTCGGAAAAATCCATTGGATATCAAACCAACTTTCCAAAAAGTACAAATGTAACCCAACTTTCCCAAAAGTAACAATAAAAATTGTGATCTTAACTTCCTATTGTTTCCGCCCAGCTGAAGTCAATGAAAGCTGGCATGTACGACTCCATTTTGTTTTAATCCTGGAAAATGAGAATATTTCATAATTGTCATGACAAATGTTACTCCCAACTATGAGCACAATTAGCGTTATATTTAATCTATATTATAATGAAAACTAATGAAATTTATATTCCTTTACTTGCCCTGATTAAACACTACTATGTGAATTCTAGAATAACTCAGTAATACGATGTGTTTTCTGTTCTTTGTGCATTCTCGTTCCCAGAGTCCTGCTCGCTCTTCTAACAGTGCCCGCGTTATGCCACCCAGCGGTATTTGCAGTCGACAAGTGGCTCTGGTTTACTCCACAACGATCTCTTCAAAATCTTGAAGAAATACGTCATTGCGTTCTATTACCAGGACCTCTCTTCCATCTATACTCAATTTTTTTATTCCCACCAATCACAGGCCTTTATTTTCTGGTAAAAACCAGAGCCACTTGTCAACTACAAATACCGCTGGGTGGCATAACGCGGGCACTGTTACAAGAGCGAGCAGGGCTCTGGGAACGAGAATGTTCTTTGTGGCTTTGTCAGCCCTCACTTGTGAGTCTGCAGTATCAGTGTAGCTATGGTGAGAACATAAAGGACTGGGGACAACCGTGGTGTCCAGGCTCCTTGGCTTTTTGATGTTGTGGAGGCACCTGTAATGGTAACTGTAGGAGGGTGTAGGTCCGCATCTTCGGGGTTTTTCCCCCGCAGGGAGTATCCCCGGTATGTGTGCTTGGGAAAGGTGTTGGGATTTTGACCATCTTGACCTTCATGATAGGCCCAGGCTAACCAAACAATTTTTCCAGGCTTTTTACAACGCTTTTGGGTTCTTTAAATAATATTTCGGCTGACAAGCAGAAGCCTTCACGAGGATTATTGGGGTCTGATGGAGATTACAATTTCACACGTTATATATGTCTAGATTATTCCCCAGGCGAGTACGGCATTATGGTATGTATAAGACAAGGTTAGTATTTTAATATTCAATCATTTAGATTTAATAGCACAGCACACGGCACAGTACAGCGCAGCACAGCACAGCACAGCGCAGAGCAGCACAGCACAGCACAGCACAGCACAGCACAGCACAGCACAGCACAGCACAGCACAGCACAGCACAGCACAGCAC
>JANVCJ010082931.1:0-11079 GCA_026413505.1 Epizoanthus ramosus | reverse complement strand
ACCCGATAGCCTCGTTTTGATGCAGAGAAACTGCTGGCTCGTTTGACTGGCGAATACATCTACGATAAGGGCTATTGATTCGAATCTGGTAATAAACGTCAGAATAATGACCTCATCGATAACAGATGCGGGATCCAAAACATTCTGAGCAAGAGAGGGAGCAGTATACAAAAGTCAACGCAAGACGAGGAACAAATTGAACTGTTGTGTCTACAATTAAAAGATTTAAAATTTCATCTAATTATACGTAAGCCAATAAGGTGGAAATGAAACACAAGACTCAAGAGGTCAATTTGTTCCCAGTTTCCCCGCGGCTTCGACGTAGTAGCGCCTGTCACGTATAGCGTATGAGGAGTCATCTTGATCGATAACAGACGACGCTCACACGAAATTAACCTCGTTCTCATAGATTATCGACAGAAAACAGACGACAACAGGGATGTAATAACATTACCAGCAAATTTTATCTTAAAAGGACGAAAACAATAGTATATTGTATATTCTATAACAAGAAACATAAGAAAAAGGAGCTTTGGCCAATATTATTTGGTTCTTATAGCAAGAAAAGAGTGTAATACAATACCTGAACTACTAGGAGGGGGTCCATTTGGATCTGGTCCCTTTTCGCTCGGAGTAACACCAACAGCTCTCATAGGCTGAGACGTAGGAGGAGTGCTGACTGATAGCCCCCCTGGCTGAGGAGTGCCGACTGGTGGTATCACACGCTGAGGAGCGCCGATTGGTAGCCCCCCTGTCTGAGGAGCGCCGCCTGATACTCCGTTTATAGTGATATTAAGATTAATGTTGACTGTAGTTGTGGTGGAATTGCTATCTTTCGAAGTTATCGTAGTTTTCCCTCCGCCTTGGATGAGACCGCCAGGACTATGGATAACGAGATCTTCACCAACTAATAGTAATAGAAGGTTTTAGTTCACGATTATTGTGATATTTAGATCAACGGTTATTCATTGATTTGAATAGACAATTATGACTTGTTTTAAGAGGTGTATGAACACTGTTTCACAGATTTCGCCGAGGGAGTTACTTTTCTTCTAGATCAGTTCACTACAGGAGCTTCAGTATCAATTTATAATTAACTCAATCCTTTGTATTGAATTATAACAATAACAATAATTTATTTCCCGTCGATAACGTGGGGAGTGGTTGCCCAGTCTCCCGAGCCGGGGGCTCACAACGCTCGACTGAAAAAAGATAAAAAAAATTCTGTCAGTGATTGCATTAACATTGCATTAATTGGGGTACGAAAATACTGAAAGGATGTGTCCATGGCAATCAATTACAATACAAAACCACCTTAATATTAAAAAAATTAGGGTTTCTCAAACTCTGCCTGATAATGTTCTTTAATTTTAAATAGATACTAAAGTTGAAATGCTTTCTTACGCAAACAATTCTGGCACTTGCATTCAAGAAATGCGACATGAAATAATCTAATTTTATTGAACCCTTAACTTTTTTGGCCTTTTAGTAAATAAAGCCCTTTTTATGTCATGTTTACAAAATCGACTTGTGGCTGGTCTGTACCAACAGTTCCCATATTGTAGCCTGGGCCCAGTTGTGCGACACTGGGTTAAATGTAACCCAGGCTTAAGCCAAATTTTAAATTTGATTTCTTCATCTTGGAATATGTTACCTTAATTTGATATGACAGCCTCAGTCTACAAGGCAGTAAATAATAATAATAATAATAATAATAATAATAATAATAATAATAACGAGGTATTTATAGAGCGCTTATTCTGTGCTCTAAGCGCTTTTAAACAGTGAAAACTCTAATCTAGATGAATTAATTATAGGAAAGAAGAGAGAAAAGCCATGTCTTAATACTAGTTTTAAAAGTGCTCAGGTTTTCAATGTAACGGAAATCGCTAGGTAGGGAGTTCCACAGTTTTGGAGCAGCAACAGAGAAACATCGGTCCCCATAGGTTGCAGTAAACCCGATGATGGGTTAAAATTTTAACCCTGGGTCAATAACGTTAACTCACTTTTGAGCTACTGGGCTCAGGAGTCTAACTAAAACATCAAATTTAAACAAAGTAGATACCTGCATGTGTTGTACAGACCGCAAGCAGTAGCAAAATACTACGAAACGGCGTCATATTACTACAGGTTTATCTGAAGGAAAAACATTATATAATTAAATTAATGTGATGGATTAATACATAAATGAGCAACCGGGCCTAGTTTTGCACTAGCTACGGAAGGAGAAGTGGAGACGGAAGGAGCGTTCTATTCTGGTTTAAACAATAAAGAAGACTGAAGCGCAAACGGAAGCACGACGGAAGAGGAAATGGAAATAAGGAAGATGTCGTTTTTCTTCCGTCTCCGCTTCTGTTTCTGTCTAGCTTCCCACTGTAAATCAAAAAGATAAAAGCAGAAGCGTGAGGGTAAGCCAATCATAAAGCACTTTTCCAAGTCCTCGGACACAGATGTCTAGCCGAAGACATAGCCGTGCTAGAGTGTAACGAAAAACTTGCAGTAGTTTCAACAGATTCCATCGTTCTGGTTCACACGAAAACATAACTTTCTTCCGCTTCTATTTCTGTTTATTTTTTTGTTAGCGTAAACCAGACATTTAGCGAAGATAAGTCGGCCTGATATTTAATGAAAGAAGTTCATCCCTGAATCTAACAGGCTCACGGGGTACTTAATGCAACAGTGGCTAACTTGCTCTACCTTCACAGACCCGTGTTTGCCCTCCGAATTGTTTTCTTTTTGCTTGACTGGAGTTCCTGAAAAGCTAGCTTTTTTTCTAAACAAATCCACTAAAAACCATTTTAAAACTTTTATTGGGAGGACACACTAAATCACGGAAATTGACATTTCGAAATGTCAAATGTCAAGCAAACACAAAGGCCAAAGCGATGCCGTGACGTGTTTGGATATGTTACAAAACAAATGCTTGGTTTGGCATACATTAGTTCTCAATCAAAGCTTAAATTATTTGGAATTCTATATCAAACACTTGAAAGAGTGTGATCCGTTGCGTTTCCTTGGAATTCGAAGACACGCCCAAATCACCAAATCCATAAGTGACATATAAAGTCCGATCAACTCCGATTTCTATACGACCTCAGATATATCTTAAATTCAACCCATTTACTACTGGGGGCTGTCTATACAGTTAATAAACATAAAAACGTCGTGTTGGACAGTACAACACCAGCACAATTATTGTTCGTATTTTAACTGATTAGTTGGGTCTGGTTCATGCGTTGGGGCTCGCATGTAGTGGATCTGATGCGGGTGGGCAGAGAAGGAGTTGCTCGCTTGCGATGGGTATGGCGCATGTGGGTTTCGACGCTTGAACTAGGCCTAATAGTCTTAGTGTACATCGCACTTGCACCGCACACATCTGCAGTGATGGGCTTAGTCCCTTTGTAGATTAAACATTTAGATTTAGATTTAGAAGATATTATTTCGATCTATACAACTGAAGAAGCTGCGACACAATTCAACACAACACAATCTTGTTGTTATGACATGAGCTCCTCCCACGCCATGAATTCGTTGACTATACACATTACATTTGTACGAAAGCCGTACTATATGTATAATAAATGCCGAGTTATAGCTGAATAATCTTTGAACTGCTCAAAACATCTACCAAAGAGCTCATGGAGGAATCTTCAGTTCCTGTAAATGCCCTAAAATTGCATAATGTGGAGGTATAAAGCAAAGTTGTTTATTTCACTCTTGCTCCAGACATTTCTCGAGGTTTGTGACCGAAAGAATATCCAGTTTGTGTAGGTTTCCAAAACTGTCCGATGGGAAATTTATACTGCTAACTCATATGCTATTCAGTTACTTATATCGATTAGGTTCTATAGGTAATTAAACTTGGTTCAGCAGGAATACACAATTTTTTAAATTAAATTATAGACATTCCAACTAATGAAGCTGGGAGACTTTGTGAGCGACCTCCTAGATTTATCGTAATTATAGAAAATGTATTGGAAAATCATCAAGTCAATAGTCGAGAGATTGATAGCAAATGTGTGGAAAACGATTGTGCATCTTATCAGGAGGCGAGTTCCAAACTTGGGAGTCTCCCAATAAAATCGGAGGGGTTCGACTTCTGAATTTAGTGCGATTCTTTATCCTGTTTCTGCAAAGGTAAATGGCAGTTCTTCCTGGCTTTTTGTGAATGGAAACTTTGATTTTTGTGGAACTGTAGCCCGATGTGTTTGGTCGTGTTAGTCGTGAAAAGCTTTACAATAAACACTTTCTCTTGTTGTTCCACTCTGGAAACTGCGATCGTCACCGCTGTTCTCGCACCAGTTGAACTACTTGTTTTTTTGGCGAAAAAAATTATTCTTGAATCATAAAATGAATAAAGTACTTTTGTCTTGCTGTTCTATTTAGTAATACCGAGTCTTTCGGCTTCCAAATTGTTCCAAGTTTCGTATTTCCTCTCCGCTTTGTCCTCGAGCAAAATATATTTTTGACTGCATACAATGTTACTCTCTTTTTGTTTTATAGGAACGTCTATTTTAATTATTTTGAGGATTTCAGCCTCGAATGTTCTTAAAATGTTCTTATTTCATACATTTTCGAGATATTCTTAGAATAGTTATTTCCATTGCTGATACTACCAATCTAGTTTTTCTTAATTTCCAAGTGTTACTAGTTGTTAATGTACATGTACATTTGGAACAGCCAACAGGCGAAGTTGTACAAACATCAATTTACAGTTAAGAAACAAATTAATTTTTCTTTTCACAATGCAAAATAAAAGTTATCTACGTATCCTCAGCCTCAGGTATGGTCTAGCATGTGCTTCAGTAAATTTTGGAGTTTTTCAGCCTCAATGTTCTTATAAAAATCGTTTATAGGATAAAATAGACTGTATACATGGAAAATAACTGTGTAGACATTTCTTACCTTTCACTTACGGCTTGGAAGTGTGTCAAGTATCTACAAACCAAGGATATTTATTGACTAAACTGAAAGAAGTACAAGTAATTCCTGTGACATTCGAGATTCTTTACAGGTTATGTAATAATGCATTATAGTAAAAGAGTACGCACCATTAAGCCCGCGTACATGCAAGTAAAATAACAAATTAAATACATTGATATGACTGTCCTGTGACATTTCATTTATGATTCACCAACCCCGGTGGTAAATTCTGTCCATTCATCAGAAAATATTGTCGTTCTCAGATGAAACAGACGAACCACAGAATCTTTGCCGATTAAGGCATCCCATCACATCACATATTCGCCTTATATAAAAATTAGGTACCTGGAAAGGTTGCGAAACATCGAGTCTTACCACTATAACAAATATCATTATTGACAATCATTATCTCTTAAGCACTGCTGCGACTTGCTAGCTATTGTAGGTACTTTGACAGGCATCCAAAACGTTGCAGTGAAAGTTGACATGTCAGCTGACCAGGTTCTGGTTTGAACGTCGATCTAGTTCAGTTTTGGCTCTCGATACAATTACATAGTGAGGCCTGAGTATGCCTTTGACTGAACCCTTTAGAGGCTTAAAAGGTTTTCTGTATTACCTCTTTCAGAGCCTACCTACAAAACGTCCGTCTTTTCTAAATTTAATTTGAGTCCTGAACATTTTCGGAAGTCCTTCACCACTTTCAGCAATCTTCTGGTTGATCTTATGTCATAAAGGGTGGCGATAAAGTCATAGGTATGTGAAATTTGCTTGCTCGCTTGTCGCTGATATGCCCTAAATGTCTTCGTTAGGTCGCACTACCTCGGCAAGCAATTCAACAATCAGAATGAACATGTAACAGGTCGCCTTGTCTTACACCGTGTAACTCCGCGTTGTAAGCGAAAATAACCGGATGATGCCGTCCAGCATTCATTACACAACTAGAAAATATTAGTGTAGAAGGTTTTGACCCACTGTTTTGCCGACTCACCGAAGTTGTAGGTATCTAAGGTTTTCATTATGCATTTCCAATCTACAGAGTTCAGAGCTTTTTCACAAGTACAGAAGATTAAGATCCCAAGAGTGTCCGTGTCTTGTGTATAATGCATGACATCGCAAATAGTTCTCAGTGCGTTTCCAACATACCGTATGCGCACTGACTGCTGTGAACGATGGAAGACAAAATGTTTGGAAAGTGTTTCGCTATAACTTTGGATGCAATCCTATAATCTACGTTGACAAGGGATGTGAGACGGCAGTTTTGTAACAGCAATCTGTCCCTATGTTTTTTAGGTATTAGGGACACAAGAGCTTGCTCTTGGGATGACAGTCAACGACTAGATTGCGTACTAGAGGTCAGAAGGCTTGAACGAATTCAGGAGTAAGCCGTCGTGTCCTGGTGATTATCCCTTTTCAAAAGTTGATAACACTTTCAAGCATTCTTCATGTGAATTGCCTTTGCATGAATCTCTTTCTTCAGGTGTTAATTTTGACAGCTTCTTCAGATCAACCACCTCAGACTCCTTGTACACATTGCTACAAAACTTCCTTTGTTCACGAATGAATATCTTTTCATCAGTGGTCATAGACCCATCATCAAAGTGAAGCTTTCGCAAGTGATTCTTAACTGCGTTTCTTTTCTCAAGAGAGAAAAAGTATTTCGATGACGTTTCACCATATTCATGCCATTTGATACTAACAATATCCTCGCTACACAAAATTTGCATGCGAGCAGTGCATTATTTCTTGCGAGCACGAGCAACGAGCACTGAATTACGAAAATTATAGCGAATCCGAGCAAGCAATCACCCTCCAAAATTTTGCGAGCATTCAATATTCCCAAAATACGAAAAATACGATTTCAGACGTTGCAGGGACGCCCCATGTAACATAATCCATCTGGATTCTGGATCCCAATTGAAACAATCATTTGGATCCGGATTGCATTCCTCTGGATTCTGGATTCAAAAACTGAAAATTGGCCGCGGATTCCAGATTCCGGCCTCAAACTGAATTTGCTGGATCATTCCGGATTCTCTTATGTGGGGCTATGCAGGAAATTGATTTTTGTTGTTTCTTTAACTGAGGAAATTAGACTTGCCTCAAACTTGAGTAACATGATTAATTTCTTTGAACATTTTCCAAGAGGTAATAATAATTCCTGAACTGATGCGAATCTTTGATCAGTTGTTTACCAGATGAGGACGTTCCTTACATAACATTATTTTTAGAACATAATAGTGCTGACGAAGCTCTCCGTTTGACGCTGGTCACCATTCAACATCGTCAACGCCATCGTCATCATCAATAATGCCTTCCGTACCAAGGCAATTTGATATGTGGTTGTCAACATTTTCCTTTGTCCTGTAAGGAAAAGAAACGTGCAAAACCTGTTACTTATTTGAGCAATTGTGACCGCACGACACCTTTCATAAATTTGAATTGTTTGGATATTGATACTGCTTAAATTTAATAGCATGCCAGCTTTATAAACGTCGTTTCGTAAAGTGTATTGTATTGTATTGTATTGCATTGTATTCCACTGTATTGTATTGTATTGTATTGCGCTGCATTGTATTGTATTGTAATGTAGAGTACAGCAGTGTAGTGTAGTGTAGTGTGTGTTGTATTGTACTAGTTACAAATAGCATGTTCTTATTTGTTGTCTGTCTTACCTTTTCCACGTGCACATGTTGCAATTTTACTTTCATTGAATTGGAAAGCTATGGCTAAAATTAAGTTACACTGTTTCAAAAAGAAACATGAAAGCTCGATGATGCTTCAGCCAAGTGCTTTTATTATTTCGAGGTATCTGGAACGCCTCGTCAAACACAATGGTGAATGTAAATGCACGAGATTTGTTAGATAGCAGTCTACGAAAGAAGGTTCTCGACGAATTAATACTTGTTTAATACTCTATGCAAACTCTAACCGCCTTCAACATTGTATTCGATCTGATACCATTTCAAGTCACTTCATTGAAATCAGAAAAAAAACTAATTCTTGACTGGCCTGATAAAATATTGCACGACTCATTTCTCCCAAAATGATGAAAAATGAAAAAATAGCTAAATGGCGGAAAGGTTCTGTATGGATAGTTAGATAGTTCAAAAATACTTAGATAGTATAGAGAATAGGCTATTTATAAAAACAAGAATGACAACTTGCAAGATGGTGAATGTGTGTAGATTTGTTTCAAATGTATTTATTCCTAACAAGACAGTGGGAATACCTAAGTGCATGGTGGGATTAAAGAAAAGCTGCATTGGAACTGCAAAAGAAACCATGGAATTAACTTTCACTCGGAATATATTTTAAACATTTCAATCGTTTAAGACAAGCTACGACATGCTGCTTACCATGATGGAAATTCCAGCTGACACATAGGACAGGATTTCAACTCACTTACAGAATCACAGTTCGATTTCTGTCCTCTGTTTGAAGGAAGGCTCGTTACGTTTGTACATTTGTTCAAGTAGCTTCCATCGATCCTATTACCTGCTCCAGTAAATGTTAACTCTGGGCGGTTAGTTGCCGACGTGCGAAATGCACTTGGGCCGTTATTAGCATTTCCCGCTATTCTTTCAAACTGACGGTTTGGGACTAGTGCTTCTGTTGAACTAGTAGTGGTTCTAAATCCTGAAAACCAATTACTTTTCTTCGCTGCAGTGTAATTATTACTTGAACCAGCGTGTTTATCTGGGAATCTGGCAATCACTGACGATACATCATGCAAGTTGCTTGACTGAGCATACGGGCTTCTTGAGCCACAACTATTTCTCAGACCATTTTCAATTTTGGAGTTGCTCGTGGAATCTCTATCACGGCATTCTGGAAAAGGACTTGTCGTAGTTGGTTTACTCGTATTCTTTGGTATTTTCTCTTTCGATACTGAAGAGGTGTCGATAAAGTTGTACTGGTTGGGGTTTCCACCTTTGTCTTTTCCTTCCCCTACAGTCAGTGTATTGTAATGCTGGGAGCTTGCGTTATTTTCTACTCTTGACAATTCATTGCGTTGTTCACGCTTAGCAGTACTTTCTACAGTCAACTGCTTCTTACTAGCAATACTATAAATGCTTGTTTCTTCTCTAACAAAATGAGCTGTAACAGTTTGGCATTCCTTAAGTCTGTTCGTAAATGTAATACCTTTTTCGCCTACTATCGTTGGTTTTGACTCTTCCTCAATTAATTTGTCCTTCTCTGTTGCAAACTCCACATCACAAATATCTACCAGGTTTTCCTTTATGTCCTCACCATTTGACCAGTTATCGGCTATATGTACATTATTACCAGTGTTATCATCTACTGATAGTGGTATGCTATTGTCTACGTCTTCTATAGCTGCTGCTGTCCCACTTTCCAACGTGGTGAAAGTTAAACGCTTTGTTGTAGAACAAATCAAACATGGCTTGGGAAGGTCACTGTATAACGAGTCAACATAATCAATGCTTGTGATGGATAGCTTCGTTTTGCCATTGTTTTGTGTTAACGTTTGTGCTTTCATCTCAGCGTCACAGGTCTCCTGATTGTCCATGGAGGATGAAGAGCCATCAGGCTGACCACTGACAGGCAACTGCTGTGTGACAAAGAAAGATGTTACAAACGTACATGCAACGTCATAAGATCTCAATAAAGTAACATATCATCTTCTAGTTAGGTTTACAAAGGTAATGGTAAATTAAAGGTAATGGTAATAGTAATGGCATTGTAATGGAAATGGTAATGGTATTGTAATGGTAATAGTAATGGTAGTGATAATGATAATGATAATGTAATGGTTATGGTATTGTAATGGTAATTATATGGTACTGGTAATATAATGGGTATTGTAATGGTAATGGTGATGGTAATGCTAACAGTAATGGTAAATTGGTAATTGTAATATTGTAAGGGTAACGGGTATTGTAATGGTGATAGTGATGGTAACATTTTTTTAAATTCATTGTTTAATAGCTTGTTTACAGTCCTTCACAAGATTTTGTTTCTGATGGTAACGTAAGGCAATGGTGATGGTGATGCAAGCAAGGTTAGCTCAATCGGCAAGATCTCAGACTGCTAATGAACAAGAGGTCCTGGTTTCCAGGGTGGTTCTGGTGATGTGTTGTATTTGTGTGATCTTCTTTCCCTGCACCATCTTTGGACAGGCCCCAGGTTTGTCAGTTCTTGAACTGTTATGGGTTACCAACACTAAACTAAGGTCGCATTTTTGTTCTTTTAACGTAATGTTAACTTGCAACTACTGCTTTCAAAAATGTCAAGCTTGCTATCAAAAAGCTAAAAAATGGAACTGTATAGGCCCTTTATTTTCAAATTTCCCAAGGGAGCACGCATATATACGTTCCCCACACCCCTTAGCATGCTCAGGTTTATATAAATACATGTGCCTTCATCACACTTTCTTGCTACTCCCATGGGACAGTCACATTTCCTTGTGAGATCTATGTCTGCTGTAATTACAGCATACATGTATGTCACATTGCTAATACAACCCTCTCCTAAATGTCCTGAATTTTCCTGAAAACTTATTACCATCAGTGGCAAGTCATCCAGTTGTTCCCAGTTGGTGCCATTCACAAGTGAGGGATTTCTCTGAGACCTACTCATTCAGATTGAAAAATTCAAGTATTAACAGACTTGTAATTAATAATAGTAATTTCTAACTAACTACTTTAAGTTAGCACATGATTCCATAACAAGTGTTTATGTACCAGGGACTGTGGTCAATTTGTTGTACACTTTTGAAACAAAATGCAAATTATATATTGCAACTCAATACTCTGCTGAAATACTTTTCATCTTGTATTGTGGCCTTAAAATTTCTGAAATATATTCCTCTAACTGTGACCTACATTTTTCAACACAAACTAAATATACTATAGAATGCTATATTTACAGTGCGACTACAGAAACTGGGTCACTTTGATTTAGCCAACTGCAACAAACAAACTGTAAAACTGTCCAATGAGAATGAGCAGTTGCCATGGTTTGCCTGGAATCAAAACCGCAAACTCCAATTTTATTGTTTAAAAGTCATATTGTGATTGGCTACTCTTCCGCAAGTGATCCCAGTTTCTGTAGTCACACTGTAATGGTTAAATTATGAATATGATTTTTATACTTGACTTCTGTGGTTTCTACATGATTTTCAATCTATTCTTC
>JANVCJ010082920.1:0-11079 GCA_026413505.1 Epizoanthus ramosus | reverse complement strand
ATAGGGAAGAATCTACACAGAAAATATCATCAAAAAACCCACTAAATAAAACCCGACAGGAAAACGAAGAAAGCAAACAAAAAGCCTCAAACAGAAAGGTCTCAAAAAGAAATATCTCAAAAGCAATAATAATCAGAAGCGAAGCTCAAGGCGAATATTCTATATACAGCAAACAAAAAGCCTCAAACAGAAAGGTCTCAAATAGAAATATCTCAAAAGCAATAATAATCACAAGCGAAACTCAACGCGAATATTCTATATACAGAAAACAGAAAGCCTCAAACAGAAATATCTCAAATAGAAATATCTCAAAAGCAATAATAATCACAAGCGAAACTCAAGGCCAATATTCTATATACAGAAAACAGAAAGCCTCAAACAAGAATATCTCAAAAGCAATAATAATCACAAGCGAAACTCAATAGAGAATATTCTATCATAAGGTATTCTTCATACCCTCTTCGTTAAAATTACAAAATCTTCAAAAGCGAGTTAAATTAAAGTATCTTGTGTCTTGTGATATATTTGTAAGTGTTTCAATAATGATTATTTTATTAGTAATGTATTATAAGAGATGTAGATTCTGTAAATGCGTATACTATTGAACTATAACTATTTTTTATATTTTCTTTTATTAGTCTTACGTCTTTGTTGTTTATAATTGGTAATATAATTAATATTATTTTCCAGATAACAAATCATTTTTGTTTTGCTGATTTTATAATTATAGTGTTCAATAGGATAATTATTCACATCAATTAATTCTGGATAAATATTGACGTATATTAAAAGAGGCAAACACTTATATTTGTAACATTTTTCAAAGAGGATAGAACCAATACATGCTTGGGCTATGCTTCTTCCTATGTAACTGTGAGCAATTCCTGTTACAGGATTTTTCCGTTTTGTTTCCTGATGATTTAATACAAGTGATTTAAATTGCATAATTGACGTCTTTATTTCGCCTACTACGTAGCATTTTTCGGTCAAATTGTATCCAACAAAATCTGTTTCGGTCGCTAAATTCCAAAGCGTATCTCCAGCTATAACCTTTGGCTTTAAAGCTACAATATTGTGTTCTTGTAAAGTCCTTAAAATAGCATCAACTATTTGTCTTTTTGTATAAAAAGTTAGTTTAGATTTACGAGGTGAAGAGTTGGCTTTGTAGTTTAATCTATATCTATTGTGATTTAGGAAATTTTCAAAGGCGGAATCAACTTGTTTTCCTTCGTTGATAGCCTGTTCTTTATTCAATGATTTAATTCTAACAAGCGATCGAGATTTGTAACTTTTATTATTTGGGTGAAGACTATTTAAAAGTGTAGTCAGAGATCTTATCTTCTTGTGGTTTGTAGTACTTACAAAGGAGAAGTGCCTTTTATAAAGATTTATATTTGCGTTGTTAAGTTTCGTTTCAGCAAGGATAATTTCCTGATATTGTGACATTGCGCGTAGGAACAATTTGTTAAGAAAAATAGACATATTATTCTTAATAAGTAACTAAAATGGTTAAGGTTAGCAAAGAATCTAAAGAACCGTTAATTACTCAATCCAGAAGTAAAAAATCTACTGAATTGTCGGTAAAGGGGAAAAGGAAAACTGAAATTCACAGTAGCGAAGAGGATTTGTATGCTGATGGAAAAATAACAGATATCGAAAAAAAGAGTCTTCATGCCTCTTTCATGACCTTTAAGGGAAGAATTAAGAAAGCTCTACTCAGAGATATTCTTTGGACAATGCATGTCTATTTTTTTGTTTGCTACATGTCAGCTTACATTTTTATTAAGATAATGGCAGATTATAACAAAGATGCTAACAGGATATCACATCCACAGAATATATTTCTTCTGTTATGGGTTTCGATATATTTTTTAGCGGCCATGGGAGCCTTTCCTGTAATCTATGTTGCACTTTTTTTCACCAAGAACTTCACTAGAAAAAGGCGAATATACAGACATATAGATAATACGTTTCTAAAACTCATTAATAAGTTGGAGCCATCCAGGGCGAAACATCTAATGCATGCGGTTTTGCTGTACTTGATTATCCCCATATTACTTGGAATTAGCGGACAGGTTTTGAGTAAATGTTGGATAAATTCGTACAACGATGATGAGCTCTTGTGCAAACGTTTCGCTATGGAAGGAACGATTGGTATTTTGGCTGCTGTGATAACTGTAATTTTGATTTATATTGGCTATGATTGGATAATGCCAGAAGCTGCCTCTCAATTGTATCTCTCATACGAAGATCTGCCTGACAATTTTGAGGAATTGTCTCAGAACATGACGCAGTTACACGAGCAACAACTATCTAGTGCATTTGAAGAAGATGTTATTTATAAATTCATTTGTGACAATTTAACTTTAGTTAAAGAGATTTTAGGCTATAGAAAAGTAGTTGAAACTATATTGAAAGTAATAAGGCACGGTACTCTTTTGACAATAGTTCTTTTTGCAATTTCGGGTATTATTTTTGTTAAACGTCAAAATGAGAATCATAAAGACTTGACAAAAATGGAGGATGGGATTTATATTTTTCTTCCCTCTTGGGTGTATCATTTTGGGCAAGTGTTTTGTTTACTGTTAATATTTTTTCACGATATCTACAAACGAGTTTTTAGTGATGAATCTGATCGCCATGAAAGCATTACTAACTACTTGAGAGAAATTGGGCACGCTCCTCACGGTCATTTTATTTTCTGTCTACTCGTTGAATTAGTGTCAGAACTACTTTGTGGACTCTACAAAGTCTTTTTTTATCGTTGTTGGTTGAATTCTAATTTTGATGACACTTACTTGTGTCGAAATGTGGCAACTGAAATGGGAATGAAAGGATTTACTAGCTTTAACATCGCATTTGGGTTTATTAAAACAGCAAATGCTATGTTTTACAATTATAAATCATGCTTGTCAATTATTAAGATGTCAAAAAATAAAGAAGATTAATACAAGTTATTAAAGTTTAATTACTGTATTGTTGAAATTGTTTGTTTTACAAGTAATGATGAGTTCCGACATTAGTTCCGACGATGAAGATTTGTATTTTGAAACAGATGATGATGACGAGGACGAGCTTGGTTTTTCTGTTGAAAGTGAAGTAGAAGAAGTGAAACAAGATTTGGAAAAGAGTAAATCCAAAGAAAATGAAGAAGAGAGGGGGGAGATGGTTTTTCCTGAGGTGAATTATTATAGTACAAATCCAAGAGTGAGACTGTTAGCCGAAGGTATTGCAAGAAGTTTGGTTGGTGCTCATGAAAAAATGAGAACAATTTTACTTGGTTCTAAAAAGCAAGTAGGAGAATTTGCAATTATACCGACATTATTTAGAATGAATGAGAGAAAAGCCTACCGAAATATTAATAAGTACTTCCAGGAAGAGCAATGTCTACTTTCCTGCTACGATCAGAATGATCCTTATTCGCCTTTAGTGTGTCTAGATCACGGTTTCAGAATACAACCCTGGTCTTATAAAAAATGGTCGAGTCTATATTATTATCTTAAACCAGGAGATGAGATTTGTACAAATGAAGAACTTGTTGAAGTGTTTGAAAAAGTAAGAATATTTTTTGGAATCCCACATCACCTTTTTTGGTTGATATTTTTATTGTTCATTGATAAGGTATCGGAAAAGAATTACAATTTTGTTGTTGAGACAGTTACAAAAAGTTCTGAAGTATTCAAATTTTCAGACTTATCGTTCGCGAAAGAAAACGGTGGTGTGTTTACTGCAGAAGATTTTTTTGAAGAAGAAACAGTTGGAGGCCTGCTTTTTAATAACGGAAGAGGAGATGATTCTGATATTATGATGCTATATGAAAAAAAACAAAGTGTTAAGATAATTGCAAATTTAAAAAGATCAGGAATTTTATTGAGAGGAAAAGAACCACGAAGTTCCTTGGAGAGTACAATTTTGGCACGACTTTATCAACTAGGTTTTTTTAATTTGCATTGGAAAAATATCTTTTTGCGAACAACAACCTCCTATCTTTCTGCTCCTAAAGGATCTATGTATTCGTCAAATGGCTATTCCTATTTACCGATTCCTTTTAGATATGAAGAAAGGGTTTATAATATCCTTATTAATTCACGGGGTTGCTTACCCGCAAAGATGTTGACAGAATATATTGCACGGGATCTTTCTAATGAAGATGAGGTTTCGGGTGAAATACAGCGTTTTTCTATAGATTTACTGAGATGTTGGTCTTCACAAAAAGGAAATAAGTCTATAGTTTTCTATATTTCTGGAAACGTGGTCATTGATGATAATGGAGTGATTAAGTGGCTTTCGAGTGTCATACCCCCTCTTATGCCATTGGCTATAAAGCCCCAACTGGGCAGAAATACTCACATTGCTTTCGGGAATTTAATAGCGTTAGAATCAGCATTGGGTTATTCTTTGGAAGT
Organism: Epizoanthus ramosus; assembly: GCA_026413505.1. Classification (NCBI taxonomy): domain Eukaryota; kingdom Metazoa; phylum Cnidaria; class Anthozoa; order Zoantharia; family Epizoanthidae; genus Epizoanthus; species Epizoanthus ramosus. Next base: position 6,673 of record JANVCJ010082920.1, on the reverse strand, counting down.
AGACCCGGTCGAAAATAAATATTTTACCATCATGATAGGTTTCTCCTACAATTGTTGTGGAGGGATGATGAAAAAGGGAATCACCGATGCTTTTGCGGCGCAGAGAAGTGGTGCCATTACAGGACAGAGAGAAGGAAGTTATCATTTTGTTCAGAAATATTTTAATCAACGAAGAAAAACGTTCAAAAACAAATATCCCAAGGAGGAAATATTGTCTTTTCTGAAAAGGAATTCAAAGAAAGATGTATGGAATCGTCAGATGGAAAATGATGCTATAACATTACCTAATGTCGTATATTCTGAAAGAAAGGTTTACAAAGGCGATCCGCATTTTTGTATTTGTTTCCAACGATTCCCGAACGAAGATTTGTGTGTAAAGCATGTCTTGGAGGAACATAGCACTTCGGAAGAAGGAGAAGAAGAAGAAATAAAGAATGTTTACAAATTGGTAAAATATAAAACCGACATGGGTAAATTAACCGAAGGAAAGATTTCGAAACTAGTGGGTTTTGTTGATGAATATCAATTGTCAAAATTTGTGGGCTTGATGGACGAATCCAATAATTTTAATATCTCTGTGTTGGAGGAGTTAAATACGAATCCTCATCTAGGAAGTTTAATGGCAACATTTTTCACTATATTTCAACATAATGAAAAGGTTTCCTCAAATACGAGAAAATTGGTACGCGATATTATTGAGACTACCTTGAAAGGTGCCATTTTAGATTTCCGTAAAATTGATGAAACAGAAATTGGAGAGTTTCTCAATAAAGAAGAACGACGTCTGTCAAAATTTATTAGAGAGTTGTTTCGCAATGAAACATTGGCTGTGTCATACATTCTTTCCCTAGAAAATTCAAAACTCTTTACCATTTATGCTCTTTCACGATATGTTAGACAAATGCAGAGCCTATTAAGATATCAAATGGTAACGACTGACTTTGGACGTTCTTTAGAACAAGCAGCCATTCAAAGGCAAAATTTGATTGACGAAGTTTATCCTCACATGGTTGGTGTAGAAAGATCTCTGTATGACGAGTATGGTTCGTTTGGTGGACGAAAGGGAAACGGGATAAGTGGGGCTATTGATAAACTTTCTGATATTCAACATTGCCGAAGTTTGATAGAAATGCAACAACTACAAACTTCCAAAAGTTTAGAAGAAAAGAAACTCTTCAAACAAGGTAAAGTAAACGTTCAGCATGCTCCTTTTGAAGGGTTACAGTTTGGAGATTTTACAAAAGACAATACTCAAGATAAAAAGAAGGAGGTAACGAAAACAGACGATACTACTCAGAAAGGAATTGACAAAAAAGCCAAGAAACGAAAACTACAAGAAGCTCAACATATTGGCCCTCAACCAACTAAAATTGTAAAAACAGATTCTTTAGTGTTAGGTGACCAGTACAAAGACTCTAGTATTGAAAAATCAATAAGTGAATTTCTGAAAGGACTAAGTGACGAACAACTTAAGAATATATTAACTCCAAACACAGAAAGTCTTATTACAGATGTTACAGAAAATGTGCGATCTAGGAAAAAGTTAACTAAATCTCCGAGCTCTTCGTCAATTACTCATTCTACCCCGCCGCGGCCTTCCACAACAAGTTCTATCGATCGGGTACAACCTAATTCAATTTCAACTGAATTGGGCCCGTTAAATCAGATTAAAAAGGTCACAAAATCTAGTTTATACATTTATGATTTACAAGGAAAAGGAGAAAGATCATTTTTTAAATTTCGATGGCAAAGAATAAACGAGTTAATAGATATCAGTTTTGAATATTGGAAGTATCTTTTTGAGAAGGATAAATGGAAAGGTAATGTTCCGGTCATGTCTATATCTATGATTGCCTCATTAATGGATCACAAAAATGCTAATAAAATGTCTCATTTAGACTTGGCAAATAAAGAGACTATCCGATACAGTTCGGCGGAATTAGCACAAGTGACAGGAACATTTTTTGCATTCGTAAGGTCGTTTGTAGAATCTAATGTTTCAGAACGAGTGATATCGCTAGAAGAATTGACAAATATAATGCAGAGGGAGTTTGTGATTGCCAGAGCAATTGTTTTTGCTCTTCAAATGATTTATGAGATAAGTAAAGCAGGAGTGTTAGCTTTGATAACGCACTTAAATGATCATTTGCCTCATGTTTTGAGAGAGAACGCCGAACTAGACGAAGATAACATCGTCAATCCTTATTATTCTACCAGCATAACTGCATTGAAACTTTATAATTTTGCCTGCGAGATTCTCTATTCACGGCCGTCTCTATTATGTAATAATATTTTGGTTTTTGGTCCGGGGATTCGTTCGGTAATGTATGTGAAAGAGAGTGCGTTGAACAACGAAAAAACCATTTTAGAAGAATTACAAAGCATGAGTACACAATTTCTTTACGAAGAAAAAGATTGTACCTTGGTTGGAATATTTTTTGAACAATTTCGTACGTGTAAAGTTCTTTATGAAGGATATCCTGAATCGTTTCACCAACATCCGGATAATTTTCAAAATGATGAGAAAAAATATTTTACCACACAGAACGTGTGCGTGGATGAAACAAAAGCTTCTAAAGTTCCACAATATTCAATTGTTAAACATTTACTGAAAACTGAAGACCAAGACAATGAAGATATTGTTCTACAGGAACAGGAATTGATGGAACGGAATGACAAATTGCCGACTATTGAAAAACTGAAAGCGTTACAGAAACATCTAGAGTGTGAAGAAGTGAGCTATTCTGAATTACCGAGATTAATTGATTGTCCTCTTCAAGTAGGTGATATGGAGACCTTAAAGTGTATTAATCATAGTAATAGGACGTGGCAAAAGGAAATTTGCGTATTTTGTAAGGGCGAAATTGGTAATCAGACGTCTGGTGTTGTATTGATGTGCTGCTTGAGCAATGTTCTGGCACATGTTAATTCGGTAAAAACGCTACAAGATAAAATAAGAGAAATGGAAAATAGATCATTTAAGGATAACATGGAAGACGTGTTGATAGGAATAGAGAGAAACTTTAAAAATGAATTTACAAATAGAGAGAAGATTCAACCAACCTTTAGAGAGTTGTCCGAAAAGCAAAAAGAAAGCGATTTTCATATGATCGCTAAGGATATAGTATTGAGAGCAATTGAAGATGAAAGTAAATCCAGAGTGTTTTTTGGTATTGAATGTAGTCACACTAGCTGTCTTTACAATAATCTCGTACGATATATAGTTGAAGAAATCACTGAACCCAAGGGGAAGGATTTTACCTGTCCCAGTTGTGGATCGGTATTAGCTACCTTCCTATGGGCTAAGGAAGTGGCTCTGGTTTTGAAAAATAGGTACAGTCGAATGTGCCAAATCAACACAACTCACGTAGAACAAAATATAGATTTACAAACAGTGAAATGGGATGGGAAAGACAGCTTCTATTGCAATGGAAGACGATGTAACGCTTGGCAAGAATGTCTCTTGAGAAATTATGTTTCCTGTAAGTTATTAGCTGGTAAAGAGTTTTCTGCTTATCAGTATGTTAATAGTTTGGCCGCTTGTCATCCTGAACTCTATAGACTTTTAACTCATAACATGGAGGACGAATTGGCAGTTTCTGCATTCAGTTTTAAGAAATCTATGCAAAAAAATAAAAATGGAGAAAATGCAGCTTTTTATGCTTTTATGATGGATTATTTACCAGCGGCTGCTACTAGATCCTGTGGCTTGATTGGCCACACTCCTTTTGGAGACGTTGGTGAAATGAAAAAGACTAACTTGGATTTGTGCGGGGGCCTACAGAGATCTATAGGTTTTTCCAGTTTCACGCTCGAAGAACTTCTCAATGAAAAGAAGGTGACAACAAAACAAGTAGAATTTAGTAATCGTGTAGAACATAATGTAGCAACTTTATTTAACAGATTTATGTCAGAGAAAGAAGATGTAACAACATAATAAATAAATAAATAAATAATGGAAATTACTCTCTTGTTTGATAACTTTAAATTTACGAAACTTCTTTTCGCCAGAATAGAATTCTGGGTTGATAATGTGTTCTATTTTGATCGAATGTTTATGTTAGAGGAGAGCAACACAAAGGCGGGACATTTTAAAAACATCTGTTTTGTGCTAGCAGAGAAGGATTTGAAAGACATTCTTGATCACGAACGGATGGTGTTTTGTTTCCCATTTTATCTTTGTGAAGAAATTAGCGATATGGTTGGAGATTATATTGGAAAAATAAGTATCGATATATGCTTAATCAAGGCGGCATTTCTCAAAGGAAAGTGCTTTCAAAGGTATCAATTTGTGAATTGCGGTCATTTGAGTTCGCAAATTCAGGCTTATGAGCGACACTTTTCGGACAAATATCATCCAGAAGCATTTTGTTACTTTCGCAATTTACTTTCGATTGAATTTTTAAGCAGTAATGCGTTGTGTTTTAAAGAAACGTTACATCCTCATCATTTGGAGACCGTTTCTTTATCGAACTTTGATGTTGTTTGTGACATCGATAATTCTAATTTTGAAACATTTGAGAATAACAATTTTGATCCTAACCTAAGAGCAAAAGTTTTAGCAGAAAGTCAGCGGCCACTTTATCACTATCTACCCCACTTTTATCGTTCTCCTCGCTTACAATATTATGAGCAACTTGTTAGAGCCTTTTCATTGAAGACGTTACCTAAAGAACTTAGATCATTTGCCTTCAATCTCATTTTAATTGATTTCCATTCTGGAATATTCTTTATGCCATGGACAAATGGTTATTCAGAAGGATTCGTCATTGAACCTCTTTGGTTGAAAACAAATTACATTGTTCGTTCTTTAGACAGAACAATGCTAAGACTTTCGTATGAAATCTATTCGAACAACGAAGCTATACACCCAGATTGGATTTATGGAATTGGGGTTTTTGTCAAAAGCGATGTTCTTAATGTGAATGTCTGTATTATAAAAAAGCGGGTTTTTAAATGTTTGAATCTCGGTGAGAACTGTGGTAATGAAGCGGAAACGTCACTCGATGAAGGAGATATGTTCTTACTAAATGAAAATGAAATGGGAGAAAGGAAGAGAAGACATACTTTGATTCGATTTAGTGCCTTTTATTTTTTTAACGAAGACAAACATTATTGTCTTTCATTCTCTCACAAACAGAAAAAGTTTATATATTTGAGAAAGGTTTTTATTGTTATGCGTTTACATAGATATGATTTTTACACAGTACACGAACCGACACGTGTTGCGATTAACACGTTTGTTTCTTGTATTCCCCGTGCGGCAACAGAACCCGTTTACAGGGACATGACACTTTATGATAGGATTCCTAAGGGTAAAAAATTTATTTCAGTTCGACTATTGGAATTTTTGAAAGGTGTGAATGGAATATATTTAGAGAATAATAATGAAATGTATGAAAAAGAAAATCACGCTGATCAGCTTTCATTTCGGGTTAACGTAAACACGGCATTGCGTAAATCTGTTCTGGCGGAATGTTGTCACCTACAAACTCAATCCTGAGTATAAATTCCACTACATCGTTATATTATCCTCTGAAACCTGTTTGCAAGACAATTGTACGATATGCCCTACCGAGAAGGCTAACAAAGAAGATGTTTAGTAACATAAAATTGAATTCTAAGGTTTATTTGGGAACGTATACAAATATTTGTGACATTTTAAATTACAAAATATTGCTTACCGTGTTTGAAGAAAACGATTTAACTTTCCCTTTCGCTATGAATACGTCACATTGGATAGATTCAGATCTTATGGATTATACGACAAACGATCCATTGGTGGAACTATTGATGCGTTTTTTCGTGTTTTTGTTTCTCCAAGGAAATGAACAAGAAACAAGGCAACAACCTTGTGTTGATTTCTTTTACGAGGATGTTAATAGAATAGAAAAGGTTTTATTGTATAGATTGTCGTACGAGAGAACACAAAAAGCTTTCTTTACGAAATTTTACCACAAACTGTTATTTTTTAAGAAGTTGTTTATGATGAATGATATTTTATTTAAATGGTTAGGTTTATTTCAAAACGCGCACAAAAGACGATCTTCTGTTTCTTCCAAAACTTTTTTCGAAGATTGTGTTACAATCCATGAAGCAGAAATGGATTTAAAGTTCTTCGTTATACCTACCGATTTTCAAACATTTTTAGAAGATAGATTTGGTCGTTCCTCTGAAAATATCAGTGATTGGATTCAGATATCGAAGTATCTAAAAGATACATTATCAAGAGAAATATATCCTCCCTCAGATGAAAAATTACTGGAAACAAAATTTGCTTTCGAACCGTGGATTTCGGAAAAACCATTATATTATGGAAAATTACTTTTCGTAGACTTAAGTACGAATAGTAATTTATTTTCCGAAGTATTAAAAAAGAATAAAGACTATATGAAGAACGTCTTTGAATATCCTGAGAAAAATGTGAGACAAAATGAAATATTTCTACAAATCAAAAGGACACTGCCAGAATGGAATAAAACAATGAAAATGATTTTAAACTACTTACATTTACGCCACTAGGAATGGCCGTTAATTTGGCTAAACAGAATCTCTTCTCCCCCTTCTCATTATAGTACGGTCTTTGAACGATAATCTCTTCTTTCTTAACTGTTTGTAGTTTAGTTTCACCGTCAACTTTACAAGCTCTAATCAACTCTTCAACTAGTTCTCC
>JANVCJ010082909.1:0-11080 GCA_026413505.1 Epizoanthus ramosus | reverse complement strand
GAGGAGGAGGAGGAGGAGGCCGAGGAGGAGGAGGAGGAGGAGGAGGAGGCCGAGGAGGAGGAGGAGGAGGCCGAGGAAGAGGATGATGATAGCAATAATACTAAAGGTAATGGTGATTATGCAGCTGATCTCATTTACACAGCATTGACGAACAATGTTATGGCAGCCGTATCTCCAATCTCAGTTCATTTTCCGTAGCACTAACACACTAACCGTAATAAGCTGAACCATCTGCTGGGCCTTTCGTCCTCTTGTGCCAGGGAGAGGCTTGATATCACCCGGATTGTGAACATGCTCGCTGCTGTACTTCATCCGATGTCGCTCACTCGCCGTCTTGTGCATCTTGTGGAACACTTTTCCTTCCTCATTTTTCTCATCATCATGTTCACCAATGGCCGTGACGCGAGCGCTAGTGGGACAGGAAGGTCAGTATTTAGGACAGGTCAAACAACAACGAGAGTTGTATGGGAATTGAAACTCGAGTGATGAGATGTTCACGTGTTTTGACATGGTTTCACTGAAATAGTTAGTTGTTTTGCCAGCTTCCGGTTGCTATGGGCAACCCTATCACATACTTCTTTTTCTCTCGATAGTTTTCTAGATAATTCCAATCATAGCAGAGCAATGTTCCATTCTCTGCATGTATTAAATCACGCATACTCTTGGACCAAGACAGAATTAATTTGAGGACAAAGGGGCGGCGTTTTGATATGAAAACAAAACCATTTCGGCCATATCCCTAAATATTCTCATAGCACAAACCTTGCTTTGGCTAGTAACTTCAATTCTATACGTTTCTGTAGACTTGGCCGAAATCCATCGTGAGATTGAACACAATACAACAGTTTGGCATGCATGGCACTTGCGAAAGGTCGGTGATATGGGCCAGTGCGAGTCTGTTTGAATTTGTTCATTTGACATAAAACAACAATTCTTCCATGTTTTTAAACTATTTTAAAAACAATTTTTACTACGACACATCCAAACTCCGCTGCGTATAATTGGCGAACGGGAAACGTCAGGCATCCGTCTACTGTTTGCCGTAGGACAACAATTCTTGTTTAGGTAACCGCACTGCTACCAATCGTAAAAATACATAAACCTCGCATAGAAAACCTACCCCCTCCCCCAAATAAAACAACAGACTGACGTGACCATTTTTGCAATTTTTTTTCTCTACAAAGAAAAAGCAGTTTTGTAAATTACAATTAAGTTTTGGTACCAGGTCTGTCTTTTCATTTTATTTCCGTCAACTTTCATCAAGACTCGAAACTGCCGCCAAAAGTCCGCCAGGTTTTGTGGACACCAATTTCATTAATGAAAGTCTTTCACTTTGGTTGTGTGCGTTTCGAAATGGATCTACCGATTAAACTGTACAGTTCTGACACTAAGGCCAAGTAAAAAAACTTATGTTTCGCGTCCATTTTTTTCAAAATTGAGGAGGAAGCGGCCCTTTTTTTTGGAAACCCATCTCATCTTTCTTAAAGAAAATATATGAATTTATAAGAACCTATAAGGTAATAAGCGAATGCTTCTGTAATGAAAGACGTGAGCGAGAGTACTGCCCACTACCAAATTACTTTTGGGAAGGGAACGCCACTAAAATTTCAAATTTTCTTTTATTGGCCACTTTTTATGAAGATTTTCAGATTTAGGGAAAAAATAAGATAAAAGGACGTGGCCTCCAAAAAGGAAGCGGGCGGGGACGCTAAACATAAGGGGTTTTTTTTACTTAGCCTAAAATGTTCATTTTCTTTTTGATTTAAATATACTTGGCTCGGGTCCTACATGAGCCGAACTAAATGACAGTTTGGGTCTACCTAAATCAAAAATAGAGTCAAACGTCACACTTAATTCAACCGGGCACACTTCCCGCCGTTCTTCACCCTTGCTCCAGCCGTGAAGAACCCTATATTTAACCAAACTTAACTGGGACAATTCTACAAATTTTCATATACTTAACGGTTGGACGATTTAGTTCGGTTCAATGATAAAGTACGGCGTTTGACCCAGGCCTTAGGCAAGATTTTGATGGAAGGCCTGGTTACTCTTGTTGTTCTATTGATTTTAAATGGTTTAATAGCTTGTTTCGATCGACCGAAGGGACGTTTCATGATTTCAGCTACAAGTTAGAAGCTAGGGTTAGTGCTAGGGTTAAGGTCGGAGCCACCCTAACCCTACCCCAACCCGTGATCCTAATCCTAATCCTAACCCTAAACTTGTAGCTGAAATCGTGAAATGTCCCTTCGGTCGATGGAAACAAGTTCTAACCTTTTTTTTGTAGCCTCGCTGCTATTAAAATGATCTTCTGCGATTTCTGCTATACATATTGATATACATGTACAAATGTGGTAAAACTCGAAAACTTTGAGGTTACTTAATAAAAGTCACGGGTTACTTTTCTCATTTCACCGACATTGTGTACTCCGTTTGTTATTCATTAAATATTTCATAACATTAAATACTATTGTATTGAGCAATCCCGGCATAATTTTTCTTGCTCAAGGTTGCTTGGCTTTGCTTGCTCCAAGCCTTCACCTTTTTCTGAGCGATACTCCGATCCGATACCGATCAAGAGACATCACATGATTTAAAAAAAGTCAATATGTGACAATGTATGTTGACCTGGCTGGAGTCAATCCGAAGCACTGTAACTCAACTCTTGTGATCGTCTGTGTTCGCTGTTAACAAATTACTGACAAGTACAGGTAAATATCCTAAATACTTCTCTTTCAACGCAATAACCTAACGATTAACTACAAGCCACGTGAATTCTCGACATTTTCGTGTATTAACTGCGGTTAATCCAGTGATGTTTGAATCGATTTAAATTCTTTTGTTGTCTCACGAAGTACAAACTGAAAGACATGAAACCTCGATGTTCAGAATGCTTGGTTACAATACAAACAAATTCTATTCGTGAGATTCCTTTGGATTTATTGGCTATGGAATCGGGTAAACCGAGTCAACAAGACCCCGTGCTAGAATTAGAAAACCCAGTCTTTCATCGATGTTTACGTATAATACAAACCAAATACAACACTACAATTTCAATGCTTCGAACGCGAACGTGGGTTTCACTATATTGTACTGACTACAATATTATAATCCGAGCAAATTTATAATTGCTTGTATATTGCCTGTATTTGCAATTTTTAAGTTTGACTGTTGGAAATAACTTACGCTGTGACGTCTCTATCGATCCATGACCCTTGGCGACTAACCATGGGCGAAACTTTTGCGTTCGTAACAGCCATATCACGAGAAACATTGACAACGATTGAAAGCACAGCAATAATTTATCACCCGTTTGCACCGCTCATTAGTTGAGTATTTGTGCTTTCAAGTGTGTCTAATGTAATATTCGATAATCATTGGAGAACACGTAATGTCCGTCTAAATGACATGAAACTAACGTCACAAACAAAGCAAATATTTACGCCATGTTTATAGAGAGTCACAAACAAACTGCTGTTGTCCTGCGGCTTGCTAACATACTCCATTAAAGATCGATAACGCGTTATCTCACGCTTGGTGTCTCACGCTCACGCACAGCACGGTCAGCACGACTACCAGTATGAAATGATGAGTATTTACTTACAGAGACGACATGCTTTCTCGCTGCTTGTTTGGCTAAGCTTCAAGACTCTCCACTTTGAGAACGATTCAGATTTCCTGTTAAAGTGAGAATATAAAGTGAATGGTCACTGACACGGAACCCGCGATTACAGAACAATTGCTGAGTGCTAACGACCAATCAAAGTCGACGTTTGTCCTCAGACAAGAATAATTTATCAGGTTTGGATTTTTCGTTCTCCATCGTTGGACATTTTCGCTCGTGTCACTTTCATGCCCATCTGACACAACGGGTATACTTGTTTACAACTGGTCTTATTCGAATTTCAATATTTGTTCTGAAAATGAACTTTAAATGAAATTCCGCAGCATAAACTGTGGGACTTCTGTCTGCAATGGACGAAGACAAGGAACAGTTTCAGTACAAATAGTGCGTTTTATAGGAACTTGTCTTCGTCGGCTACCGAGCGGACTGCGAGAGTATGTCAGAAACAAGCCCGATAAACGCTTTGAATAAAACTATTTTAAAATTTATATTCAGCTCAAGGAATTCCTGTTTTAAGACTTACCGGTAACTTGTTCGGTGCGTTTGAGAGAGAGTATATAAAATAATCATTACAATTTTTACTGGCCTTCATAAAATATGCAGTCCCAAATTTTAAATGGGTCCATGATGTGTTGGACAAAGAAAATACTGACTTTTTTAAACCTTGTATGCGTCTGCTTTATCCCTTTGCTATAATGATCAATGTTTATCTGCATAATTGAACTTTTCTTAAAGTTTTTACTTATCTGTTGCAGTGTAAAGATATAAATTGTGGCAAGTTGGAGAGCCGTGCACAAACTAATAACATCATTATATAATCTATACATGTATTAAACATAAACTGTCTGATAGTCAAATCTCTTGTATTTATAAAATATTTTAGTGTAGTCACGAACATTAACCGTACAACTGAACTCACCAATGTATTAAGCAGCTAACCCCGTTTTCTCTAGCTAGTCCTTTACACCAATGTTCAGTTCGACAACACACCTGCACAAGCAGAAAAAATAAGCCAACGGCAAACAGCAACTCAATGTCGCTTTTATGCAAGCAGCTGTTCAAAATATCGGTTGATCTATGCCAATTACAGCAGCTCTCGATAGTATTTTAAGAGCTTTGCCGAATGTCTTCCTGTAATTGTGACAAGTTTGTATCAAGGAAAAGGTTTTTCGGTTCTGCGTTTCGGCAACCGGAAGATATGTGGGTGCAAAGAATGACTGAGTAAATAATGGCCTTGATGACGTACTAGAAAGCACCTGATTATGGCAGTAATTTAAAATCAGACAGGAATTTAAATTAGCTGATAGAATCGCTTCACATTTTCACGCACGCGTGAGTGCTATACGTGGTGCTATAGCTGTATTAAAACACAGATATTCATAATTTAATCCCTTGAAAACGGTCTTAAAAGCGAAAATAAAAATATATAATTCCATACCGAAATCGCATGTATTTATACGGCATTTATTATCAGTAACTAGACTATATATGAGGGGAAATAAAAGCAATGTGCTCAATAGAAACAGTTTAGCCATATGGTGCATGTTATCTAAACTGAGTCACATGCAGGGCACAACATGCGTTAGTATCTTTCTGCCATGTGCTTTTCAACCAAAAGTCATAGGAGGTCTTTCAAAGCATGGAATAGCCTGCGGTATGCATTTTAAGTATTAAAGTTATTCACAAGAGAATAATGAAGGTCGTCCATAATCTGTTGATTTCCTATTGCTCTTTTGTCTGTTTGGTAGGTTGTCGTCTATCAGTCTCTTTCTCTTTCTGTTTTAGTTTCCGACTTTCAGACCATTATATTGTACGAGACATAGCCTATAATGTATAGTGAAGACAGAATTCTAATGTATTGTGAAATTAAGGAAGTCCGTTTATCCATGTTTTACACAAACACATACACGTACACAGTCATACACACTGACACTCTGTATAACTCAGTATATTGTTAACAGTTGGCAGTTCTTCAGTACCAAGCGATACATATATTTATTTGAAAAATTTAGTCGCTGCTTTGTTAATCACTAAATGTTTTAAATAGCGAATCCTGATGCTATAGAAACTGAGAAAATATGCAGCAGAAATTTAACTGTTACAACCTCCGCGTTTACGCTATAAATTTCCGACCATTGACTTTTGTGACTTCTGTGGTCAGTGTAAAGGCGATAGGAGGAACACAGAAAGGGCATTTTTGCTTCCTTTCGGATCAGTCCTTAGAACCCCAACGGAATTCGAAGTGTATATATGACGTCATTCGCGCTGATGACGCAATTCTGAATAGTCCACGCATTTGGAGAAATCGCGTTACGCTTCAGAGAATTATTCTCGAAATTATGCCTATTGTTCTATCCTAATTCCCTGGAGTTGAACCTGTTGGTCTTTTTATAACTGAAAAAAAAATATCCATTATCTCACTATCTTGTGAAACGTCCAGAAAACATCCGTACCTCGTGGAGTATGGAAATATTTCTAGATACATAAAGAAAGCATGCACTGACCACAACTCGGCACAAGACGCGCTTTTTTAGAATACTCAACTTTATAAGAACAATGAGGCTCAGATAATCCAAAATTTAAGAACAACTTGAGAACAAATTATAGAAATAAGAACAATTTAAGAACAATTTGAGGCTGAAATGCCTAAAATATTAAGAACAATGAACCTCAGCCAAAATATCTGGTTCTTATTTTAAAAAAACCCAGCGTGTACCTAAAGTTTTGGATATGTCACATTTTCCATCTTGATAAAAGTTGTTGGATTGTTCCGTCAAGATGAAAGCCGGACAAATTAAACCTGAAATCAAATTCGTTTGTACACGTTTGTTTGTTTGTTTGTTTGTTTGTTTGTTTGTTAAAACACTAAAATATTAGTTTAACATGGATTGTTTGGTACAAATAGATTGATTCTCCATAAAAAGTTACCTAGTAATATATACATGTACAATGTTTGTTTTATTCACAACAACAACAACAACAACAACAACAACAATAACAATGTACAAAGTAAATTACTATGTTTGGAAAAAGTATCTCGAGTTAAATTTATGAAGGAAACATTTCATGGCTTGGAGTGGTAATGACGAATATATAATGAGTGGCAAAAAATGTAATTTCGAACAAACAGAACTCTAAAGGAAGAGAAAGAGAAGATTGATAAAATACATAAATAATAATTGCAGCGCCATTGTGAAGGGAAAAAAGCATTTCAGAGAAGCAAAACATTCTCCTATCACCACCCTACATCGTCCTGAAGTGGTCATGTAGTCACTAACATCTATATGTTGTTCCCTCACGCAAGCAAATCAGCATTACACCCCACCTCACAGTAAAAAATTGTCGATCGTTTCAATTATATAATAATCATTATTTTGTAAGGCAAATCAGAACAGAAAGAGACAGACTTGATGCGTGATCGCTTTGCTCTCAAAGAGAGAGAGAGAAAGTGAAAGCGAAGGCAAAGCTAATCACGCATGAAGTCTGCAACGGAGGCAAGAGGCAGATCCGCCCAGATCTAACTGAAACTGATCCAACTTTATCTAAAATATAAATTATTATATTTTAAGCGATTCCAAAACGGTATATTATAATCGCTTTACCTTTGGACTGAAGGTGTTGTTCGACACTCCGGCAGTTAGTTGAAGCCTATAACTATGAGATGTTTTAAAATTGCAGAGTCAATGTCGTTCATGTACACGTGTCTGATAATAACTTCCTGGCCTCTTAAAGCCAAGAAAGCGGAAAAAACATCTTCGTTAAAATCTATTAATCACCCGGCCAGGTTATTGCATGGTATTTGTCGGCGTTTACTCCGTCATTCACTGGGTTAGAATCTAACAATAGGCTGGCATCCGGTATGATATATACCCCCTGTATTTTAATTCCGAGTGTTATTCACCGAAAGCTATTGTGCCAAGACAATGCCTGTTAAATGCACAAGCGGAACTCGTACCAGAATCTACGACACACGTCATCACCAATGATTATCATTATTCTTCATTAACTAGCGATTACCTTTAAGAACTGACAACAGATAAGTGTTTCTTCCCGTTAGGAGTTACGTTGTAAGAAACTTGTGACGACACCGTGTCTAAAAATTGAAAAGCGTGACTCAGAGATATTCAATACCGGAAATTTTTAGTTTTTCTGCTGGTCAAAACATCACAGTACATTATATTCCCGAAACGTATAAATGCAATCTTTTTGGTATTTGATATTTTGTTCTTTGCCACAAAACAAGTATGGGTGCAAAATATGGAGCTTGACGACCTATTGGTGTCCTTAGAATGTCCGTTCTTTCATGGACCGGACATACATACACTTCAATCGTTTCAAAAATATCATCTGAAGACATCAGCCGTGGACGGAGAAAAGATAAGATGGAATATGTAAGCTAGCTAAGTTACATATTGCTGTATTAGAAACAGATTATTAACACTTGGCTGTCCCCTACCCCGTGGGTTGCTTGCGTTGATAATATTACAGTCACCTGAACGTTAAAATAAGAACGTTGAGTTGAATCACATCCCTTTCGATCAGTCTTTTCTCTCTGCGTTGTTGCTAAGCAACCTGCACGGAAAGCTGATGGTGTTGCGATGCATGGATAAACGGAGTCTTGTCTGTGAAGTACAACTTTGACAGTGGCAAGACTCAATGTCTATCAGTTATCCTTTGAACCACTAGCACTCTCTATACTTACTGCTTTACATACAGTGTTTAGTAAATACATTTTGAACTTGCGATGGCCGAAAATTCTGTGAAAGTAGTTGGATGTAACTAACTGAAGTCACTTTTAAGTAAAATATTCTGGCTTCATTCAATCAAACATTTTGGGTTGGGGGCTCGGAGAACGTACACCATACTGTTTATTACAATATAATAGCGACAGCTGTTCTCATTGTAATCAACTCATTCTAAACCAAATTCTATTTCTGTTTCAGCGCTATAAAATGACAGCTGCTGCGACAGTCGTAATAATGTTATCACCCTTAGTAATGAAGCTGGGACGAGCAAACAAAACAACTGTCGCTCCTATTCATCGGGCTATTCATAAACAAACGTAGACCCAGCAGGGACGAGTGAAGTGACGTCATAGTCGATTGTTATTTAAACGACCCCTTAACTTTGACCTTTGGTTTGTTCCGGTCGTTAAACTATCGAGTTGGGTGAAGATTTTGCCTTGAGGCAATGATCGAAGACCGAGTGTTGTTTAAACAAGGAACCCAAAACGAAGTCACTGCCGGTCTAGCGCGGTCTAGGTACGTCCGAAATTCTAGCTTAGCGTTTTGGACGAAAAGCGGAAAACCTTTGTTGGGTATGCCCTCAAATCTTGCCGGTGTTTGGACAAAGACCTTGTTTAAGTAGTATGCCCTTAAATCATGCCGGTGCTTTGACGAAAGACCTCGTTTAGGTAAGACCTTAAATGCTGCCGCTGTCACAACGGAAGACCTTCTCTGACAATCAACTCAATCAACAACAAATGTCAACTCGTCAAAACGGGACTAAAATTTTTTTACCGTGAACCGTTAAAAACGTTTATTTTTTTGCTGTCAAAATTCGTTCAATTAAGATTGACCGTCAACACCATTTGTCTTGGTATGCCGTTTGTCTATGTGTGCTATGGTATATAGAGGATCTTACATGGCTGTGCGATGGACACGGCTTTTTATCTTCGAGTGTCGAATGTAGTAACATTCGAGTGAGGTTATTATTATTATTATGTAAAATAAATTTTTTATATATTTTAATAATTACAAACTATTGTAAACAGGTTTTGAAATTCCTAATAAAGTTGATTTTATTCTTTTTTTTAAAAAAAAAATTATTATTATTATTATTATTATTATTATGTTGCAAAATTCGACGCGAGAAGATAAATAATAAGATATAATATAGTATGATAATTGCACTTTTAAACGAAAAGAAAATATCTTTACAGGAGCTAATCGTCGGCACGGCACCTCAAAGGAATGTCGGCACGGCATGCGCAACGGCTCCACCAAACCAATTTGTTCGGCGTGGGCCTGGAGCACAATGCGGCCGCTTGACAATGGTACGACTACGTGTATACGCGCATTCTCTGATGATCACCGCCCTCTGTACCAGGACTTCGGTATGAATGAAAACCCTACACACTTTTACACACTATCACCCTTAAAAACCAACCCTCTTGATATTTATACTCACTGTTTAGAAAGCGTCCAGCATTAAAGGTTCTTAGGGGTATGCATCACAAGCTCTCATATCTGGACTATACAATCCCTAAGAAAGCTTGCCTCAAGTGTCCCTTAGTTTCAAACACTGGTCCGCTCAACAATTCCAATCATTACACCGCCTGCACACCTGAACCGCTTTAAGTGCATGATCGCCAAACTGTGACTCTTGGCACCTTATTTCAACATCACCTGCACCTTGATTCACTTTAACTCGACACTCCCCTGCACACTGGCACTCTCCCAGCATTAGCCAGACACTACTGGGGAGTAAATTTGTCAAAGTTTCAAAGATGAATTTTTCCACTGTGAAGAGAATGCGAAGGATAGTGAGCATGCAGCCATGGTTCTACCGATTGCTTTATATACAGCAGTTGCCTGGCAACCGCAAACAAGCAAGAGCATCAACACCGTCGGCTCCATTCAGAAGTGCTCTGCAAACATCTATGGCGAGCGTGCTGCAGTGGAAACCTCTTCAGGAAAGTGACAAATAAATACCTAAGAGTGTTCCTATCTGACAAATATCATTCATACTGAGCAACGCGGCAACAAGGGGCATAACACGAATTTAAATTCAAGAGTAACCGTCCTGCATCAGTCAATGTCTATTACCAGGTCTATAACAATGTTTTCTCTCTAGAATAATCTTCAGTCTACCACAGTGTTGTAGATACAAATCACAGCTAAATTTAGCTTTTAAAAAGTAATTAGGTATTCACGTGATGTTGTTTGTTTACAAAGCTGCTTGCCGCACCTGGCGCTGTAACCAGGCACGATCGCTGGCCCTTGCTCCCGACATTAGATTGCTGCAACTGAGGCAGTTACTCCCGGAGGGGGGGGGGGGAGGAGACTCCCATACTGGACATGACGGGGATGATCGTCGAATTCTTCCAAAGAAATCCCTAAAAGGTACTATTGACAAGAAATGCTTTTATTAAATTGATGCAAACAGTAAGCTGGAGCCCTCGGAAGTATAAATTTTCATTTGATGAGAATTTTCACGCTGCGAAGAAAAGTTAAGGCCCGGACACACGGTGCAACATTGCATGCAATGCGTTGCGCAATGGATCGTGTGTCAACCTTTGTAATGGATTGCGCACGATATTGCACAAGTAGGATCAGATTCTACATCAGCAACATTGCGCGCAACGATTTCACCCTGTGGCTAATCTCGTCCCCAGATCTCGTTTTGGAATTTCGAGGAAGGAAAAAAATCGAGGGAAAAAACGAGAGGAGGGGAGGA
>JANVCJ010082898.1:0-11081 GCA_026413505.1 Epizoanthus ramosus | reverse complement strand
TTATTTTAATACATTTTTAATACAAGTCATGAGTTGTCCCGCTTTGTAACAATTTTTATTCTACTTTTTTATATATATATATATATATATATACCTGTATTAAAGTGCATATTGACAGGCAGTGTTATTCTTTGTCCTGCTGAAGACAATTTTGCTAAAACCAATACTGTCCTAACTTTTGAAGCAATTGATGAAAACCCATAAAATGACAGCTCATTTGGTTTGTCTTGATGAGCAGGAGTGTTTGGTGTCACTTATTTCTTAGAATTAATGAGTATGCAATTTACAAATTTTGGATTTTGAAAATGCATCAGCAGGACAAATGTTAATACACTACACCACTAGTTGTTTGCTTGTCTTGTAGTAAGAGTAAAATGTTGCAACCACCCCAGTAGTTGACCATGGATTCATACGGTCCGATCATTGAGCAATAAATTTGTCAATCAGGAAAATCTCAATTCATGAGGTAATAAATACCAAACAAGCCAAAATTCTAAATTAATACAAAAATATTTGTAATAAATTATACAAAGAAACACAAATAACTAAGCAACAGATAATCTGAACACTAGTTAGAGAGCTCTACCAATAGAGCTTCTCTTGCTAATGGTATTACAGTATAAATTATAACTACAATAAAGGGATCCATTTTATACAGTTCTTTAATATATAAGATATTTTCTGCCAATACATGTAAAAATGTACATGTATGTATCCTCTGTACCTGTAAATGTTACCAGTAAAATAATATTAAACTGGTCAGAATAATTATAACAATTAAACAGAAGGAACAATAATTATTTTGCTGCAGTTTCTTAAACCTGCTCAACAAATCACACATTAGTCAAACAAAACTCTGACTGTTTCATAATTTGCAATCTTTGACACCATTTTGGCTTAAATTGTGCTGCAAAAACATGCACTCCAAACACTATAATATACATGCATGTTGGGTAATTACATATTATATGGTGAGAAATGTAAAATGGCAGACATGCAAAACTATACTGTTATGCAATGCATGTACCTAGCAATCTTATCACTTGACAACATCGACAGTCACTCTCAGATAGTTTGAATTTATAATACATGTATGTCACAGTTCCATATCCTCAGTTCTGCAAATGGTCCTGAATTCTAAAAGCATTTCCTTTATCTCTTACAGTTCCACCAGTAAACAACAGTGCCAATATAATGCAAATTTTTCCCTCCAATAACTTTTGGATGACAAGAAATTAACAATAAATAATTAAACATGTCACACTGTTTGTTCAGTTGCTGCCATTCCAAACCAAGTCAAAATTTAATATTCTATTCTTGATCAGCATTACAGGAAATAGGTGTCACCAACCTTCACAGTTCTGGTATGAAATTAATAAATAATTATTTGTTTATATTCAGTTTTAAGCTGAGCCACAAACTTAAAATGATGAGCAAAATTGAATGAGCAACGTAAATACGGTATGTTCTTGAAATCCAGTAGCTCATGAACTTGTAACATTCTGGATAACAGCATATTACATGTATCTAGACAGTGTCATTACACACTTAATTTTGCCCATGCCATCTATTAGAATAATAATCTAAAATTATAATAATTTATTATAATAATAAATAATATACTTACTATATAGTTCATATAATTATTTAATACACTACCGAGTTCCAACATGGCTTCATGTACATACATGTATATATATATAGATCCATAAAATATAATTTGTTTCTGACCTACGCTGTGCTGTACAACTTTTTAAACTTCAAATGGTTTTGTCATCAAAAACACCAGTTTAACTGCAACACAGGCACAACCATGATGAATACCTAAACATGCAAGTTACTAATAATTCAAGTGGAAATAAACCTAGTGTTACATTGCCTTTCGACAACGAATTTCAGAAATATATAAATTTATTATAATAAATACTTGAACCTGCCTTATTACAAGTCCACCTCCATGTTTTCACATCCATTCAATCTGCTATTCCAAATCTGTACTACCAGTAAACATACAGCAAAGCTCTGCTGGTTAATTTATTCTAAACTATATTTTTTGATTTATTACAAAAATAGAAAGAATATTCATTTGAGCATATATATATATAAATTATATACAGTCAATTAATTATTATTAATAATAATAATAATAATTATTATTATATACAATTAATTAAATGCATATTTAAACACTATATTCAAGCAGTTTTCTCTGGCTATTCTCATCACCAGATGTTATCAAGACATGACTTGAATTGACAATATTTACACAAATGTATTTATGTTAAACCAATAATGTTACAGTGAGCATTGTTCTAAAACCTACTGGTAATAATCATAAGGTCAGTCAAAACAAACAACACACACCATGTTGCACATACTTGTAAATACTATACCTATATATGGAAATCTGTCACTAAATGATAGAAACACTGTCACTTGCCTTTATGCTTTTTAATATTCATTTCTATCACTACTATCAACATATTATATTAAATTACCGGTATGTGATATGCACTTGGAAATGTTTATAATGGAAAAACACATTATTTTATAATAATTATACAAATTTCAATGTCGTTTTGGGTATTTAAAAACTATTATAATTATAATATTATTAATTATTATTAATAATAATAATTATAATAGTACAAACTATAAATTACAATATTATGGTAACTATATAGTCAAACTAAGGTAAAAATAATAAAATGTAATCTTCAGTGTTCACCCTATAGATCTGAAAAAATGAGTAACACTCGTGAACACTCACATTGTAACTAAAATACTTTATTGGATTTTATGTAATTGTAATGCACATTTGATCATCTTTTTATGCAAAACTGCGCAATATAAATAATAAATATTATAAATTATTATAATTATTATTACATTCAAGTGTCAAATAACAACACTTACAAACACATTGCTTGCATGATTAAGGGACTAGCTGTTATTTATGGCCAGAGTTGAGGCTGCAGAAAAAAGATTTTTCCCAAATCCCAACCAAATCAGGTCAAAATTTTGGTTACCTAAGTCATAAAATAATTATAGTGACTGGAATGTGAGAAAAGTGCAATACGTGTATGGCAAAAATAATCAGACAATCTTTCAAAGGTTTGATTTGCAAGCCATAAAAAGTTCAAGTAAAAGTAAATGTTTAGGATCTGCTCCTTTTATGAATATTAGTTCAGTTCATTTTATTTAGTAACAAATTTATCTAACTGGCACGCTTTCAAACTTGACACTGGCCAAGCACTAACCTGGTCAGTGCCAAATAACAGGGTGTCTGGACAGCTAACAGTTATTCTTGAAACATGTGACCGACACCTTTATAACAAATTAAATAAGTCTGACAATTAGCTCTTTGCAGGATTAGGTCAAGTGCTTGAAAACGATGCCATGCTGGGACGCAAGCGATCCAGCAGCCATATTGGAAACCATAGCAAATAGGTTTCAAAATTCATATAAATTATACCATTCAGCGTGAATATGAATGTTTTCTGCTTGATTTGTAACACAACGACTCGTCACACCATGGTTTGACTTTCCAGTATGGCTGTTGGAGCTCTTGCGTCCCAGCATGGCGTTGTTTTCAAGCACATGACCTAATCCTGCAAAGGGCCCATCCCATGTATGAACAACTACCAAAAGTTAAGGAAACGTCAAAGAAGCTGAGGCAGATTTATTTAGCACCAACAAGCCGCTGGTGAATACAGAACGTTTTAAGAACAATTTTATCAACTGATTAATTTTTAAATATAATTTAGTAGTCTAATTTTTATATCAATTACTATACATAGCTTAAAGTTTTTAACATATTGATATTGTGATAACATTGTAATTCTATTTAATGTCCAGAAAATTATATTAAAAATTTTGTAACGTTTGATATATATGACTGTTTTTTATCAATCGAATAAAGACATATTTATTTATTTATCTTTATAAATATTAGCCTTTTCAGAACCCTTTCTTTCCTGCAGCAAGCCAAAAAGAATATGGGCTCTGGGAATGAGATTAAATTACAACAAGTCCCTCTGGCAGATAATTATTTTCAAGAATAAATGTAATTATGCCAGTATTTTTAGCAATCTTTAACAGAATCCCAATAAACAGATTGAAAAATATCATAAATTGTTCAATTTGTTTATATCCTTCTTGTTTTTAACAAAGTTTTGTGTCAGTGCCATTCAGTTAAATAACTATGCCTTTGAGAAACTAAATTTCCATCCCAGCTCTTCGCCTACACGTATTTCAGCAGTGATGACCCCCCCCCTAGAAACTCACACCTTCAGCACTCATTGGTCACTATCCAGCTACTTTTAGAAATTCACCACCTACTTGGAAAGTTAGGGACAACCCTGACTATATACACAATCTAGTTTAACAATATTAAAGTATTTCATTTGCAAATTATTGTTCTCAATCCATAATAACGAGTGCTCAACTTTGAAAGTTAGCTTAAAACTAGGTATAAAATTATTATATTAAAAGTGAAAGTTTCAACAAGAAGTATTTCATATATTAATTTAACCAAACTTGAATGATTGCTCTTCCACAGTTCTAAGAGTTGTAAACACCAGTTAAGGTAACCATCTTTTAAATGAATTAGACAGTTCAATTTTAAATGCCATGTAAATATGTCAACTCACTCTACTGGATTGTGAAGCTAATATATCATAATTAAATGATCTCACTCACTCCTTTTTTACTGAAAATTCTACTTTGGCCAGTGCTAATCATATTATGTGTCTCTAATTAATCATAAAATAATATAATTATGTCTAGCATAATCTGTCTAATTTTTACTTGTAATAT
Organism: Epizoanthus ramosus; assembly: GCA_026413505.1. Taxonomy (NCBI): domain Eukaryota; kingdom Metazoa; phylum Cnidaria; class Anthozoa; order Zoantharia; family Epizoanthidae; genus Epizoanthus; species Epizoanthus ramosus. The sequence goes on along the minus strand of JANVCJ010082898.1, from coordinate 6,263 downwards.
CCACTGAACCAAAAATCATCAAGAATAAGGGATAGGTTGTAATTTGATAAATAAAAATAAAAATATATAATATATGACAAACTTTTATCTGCATTTACTGACTAAAGACAATATACATAGCATTGATTATATACTGACGTATATGTGAACAAAGCCACTAATAACAATGTTAGTCAACACTGATATTGGCTGTGTCTATAATTTTAGAACATGTCAAGCCTGCTCAAGCCTAATAAAACAGTACACAAATCTCTCATGAAACAAAAATTAATGTCTCTGTTTTCTTTGTTAGTGTAAATGAAGCATTAATATAATAGCAAAGCCTTTATATAATTTATGTACATGAAAACCATTTAGAAGAGCAAGTGAAACCTAAGAGACAAGAATTATTAATCAAAGCATGACATTATTGGAATACTGGTGACAATAAAGCAAGGATATTAATGATAATTCCACTCTCTTGTTAAAACAAACAATAAAACACAAATGTTTCCCTCATGACTTACTGAATACTTATCATTCAAATGGCCTTCACAATAACAATAAATACTCCTGAAACACAATATACAGTGATATAATATCACATTACACACCATTCTGTTAGCTGAACTCAGTCAGTCAGCATTTCACAACTCCAACAGAAAAATTTACATACAAATCAATATTAATGATTCATCACTCAGTCATTAACAATAGCTGCCATTGTGAGAAAACACTGTGTTTTGGTTACCGCCATGAAATTTTGATTTACATTTGAATTTCATTTTATTAAGTAGTTATGTCTTATCTTGTTTCTATTCTGTAACACAACATTTATTTATGCAAACTGCAATGAAGCCTTCTGTCATGGATGTGAATCCACATAAACTGCATTTTGTTTAGCTTTGTGTATGAATTTAATCCTTATAACTGAGAATTCTGTTTGGCAGCTTCAGAGAGTATAGCATCAGCAGTGATTGATCATGCATGAACTCAGAACTGACACAAGTTAAATATAATTATTTCCAAGTAAACAGAGCTTCAAATTCAAAACCTACTACCTGCTATAGCAGACAAGAACATCTACAAACCTTTGCTGTTCATAAAATGATCCCATTACAACTTTAAAGAACAGTTTTCGTGCAATTCATTGAGCACATGTTTAGACAGCCATGTTGTATGTTTCACTACCACACACCTCTAATCACAAACTTGGTACCCAGTCCCCTAATGAATCAGTTGGTAGACTGGGCCAAGGAAGAAAATATTTCAGAACGTTTTCTTCTGTTTTTTTAAATAAAATTTATATTCATTAAGTTAAATTATTGTCATTTCTACTCACTATAAAATAATTATAATAGGCTACTGGGATGGGGTATGTTTTAGATTAATCATTTTGACTTCTTTTTAAAAATATATCTTGAATCTTGGAGACTCAGACAAGACAAGTTGTTTATTCAAAAAACCAACTCAACTGCAGCTAAAACTAAAGTGCTGAAATAAATACCCTTGCCTCTAAAACCGCATAAACATAAAATGAATTCTGTTTGCTTACAAAATTATGCAACAAAGGCAATGTCAAACACGGACCAATCACACTCGCACAACAGCTTACAACAAAACTTTTGAGGGATCTAATACACCACTTCTAGCTCTTTCAAGCAGTCCGGAAATATTTATAATCATTACAAAGTCCTTTCACAGAACTGAAACTTAACAGGCTGTCTCGTGCCATTTATTGACTTTGCTACGTGCATAACTCGATTCTTTCACTTCAATTGCTTCACTGCACCGCACGGAATTACACAATTAGCACGTCACAGCAAACTGAGAGAAGCGAAACATTCAAACAAACTTTGTGCTTGAACGCCCAGTTAATAAAATAAAATTAAGTTTCAATATTCTGCTTTTTGTATTTTAATATCAAGTTACAAGCCACTAAAAATACATGTCTTTTATTCCTCATGTGCATCTGTAGTTTAGCCTATCGAACTTGAAAGTCGTTCCAGTTTCTAAGCTGTCATTTTCGCTAGCTACGAAGGCGCGAAAGATCAAGAGACAAGACAACATCTATTTCGTAAACAAACCTACTCAAATCGAAATCGCCTAGTTTACCGAAGCGAGTATCGTCTAAAAATACAGGATGCATTAATTCCATCAGCATCCAACTTAACAGCAAGGAATATTCAAATAACATCTTTTGTAAATATCAATAAATAAACTTATAAAGCCAAGGCTGTGCTCAGTTCAAATGCAAATAAATAGACGGGATTGCAAATGTAAACGAACGCAAGTATTTTGCTACAGCTTGTTTTGATATCATAGCATCGAGTGGATCACAGGAAAACATGAAATGAAGAGAAACAAAAACAGAGGTTTGGGATGTGTACGGCGGTGAATTTGTTCGATCTGTTGCCAAATACATTATGTGTAACATAACTACATAAAAGCTAAATGTAAATGTTTCATGATTGCCCTGTCCGCCATGTTCCCGCATGTTCTAACACCTAGTAAACGAACAATCTAATAGTAATATAGACTGGTTTCTAACCTTGCAGGGTCTGTCCTCTAGACACTGGGGAAGTTCGTCATCTGTTGCTTCTTCGTCAGTTAGGAATTCATCAGCCGAGCACGTACTACTTGCACTCGAAAGCGAATCTGTTTCCGATCTATCTTTCAACAAGGTTGGGGTCTGTATTTCTCCGTTTGTTGCAGCAGGAGACGATATTTCTATTTTAGTATCTTCTTCCATATCAGCCGGTGTTATAACTACTATCGGTGTTTTCGAAATTTTACTAGCAAGGTCCTTTGAGCTGAATAAACCAACGTTAGCATTTACTTGTCCCTTGAATTCGCCCGCCTTCGCCGCCAAAAATGGCGGACGCGAATGCTCCTCCAACTGGATTTGTTCGGATGGACTGTGACGTAAATTTATTTCCACAACCGACCTATACCTCGACGGGGAACAACCTGTTTCTTCTCCAAACCCTTTCTCATCAGCTCCAGCAAGTCGAAGCTCTTCAGAGCTTACACTGGAATTACGTGAGATCTCCTTGCTCTGCCCGCGATACTCCAGTTCGTTATTCGACAGCTCTCTTGGGCATGGGGCCGGGGAAGGGCGTGTGTTTGTTGAATGAACTCCATTTCTTGAAATATTATTGGCATCCTCGCCACCACTGTTTGCTTTAGAAAATGCATGTGCTTTGAGCACTGCGATTTTTGAAGCCATATTGTCACTTGACATGCTGAAAATGCTCTCAGCCAGTTCCGTATCACACGAATACTTTTTCAAAATTTCCATGATAAAATCCTGGCTTGTCGTGTGTGCTCGCGTGTCACACGTTGGCTCAGCCATAGGCATTGCTTTTGTCGGCGCATCACAAGTGAATTCCACAAAACAAGCAACTCATCGAATAGCTTTGAGCAACAACAATAACAACCTCTGAATTTCTCGTTGTATTACAAAATCAATGCGTCACGTACTGATGAGCTGGTAGAAAAGATCCAAATTACAGGCGGTACTGTATATTTCCAAAGTTTAAACTTGTTTCGAAACACATCAATTATTTAAACATCCTACATGAGAAATTGTATCTCTCTTCTCAAGGATAACTGCATCATACGAATACAGATACAAAGGACAAGACCTCTGTTACAAGTTGATAGATCAGATTAAAGATATCCGACGTTTGAGTTTGGCGTTACGCATGACCCTCTGAGGTGCCGGCCCTGGCCCTGCCCTGCGACCGATATCAGTCGAGACTCGACTGAGTCTGAAAGATACATAACCGATTACGCACTGAAGCAGGATATCCTCTTGGTACGGAGCAAAACAAAACAAAACAAAACAATCAAGCAATTCCTTTCTTCCTTTTTCTTCATAAAGAGGTACTCGTAAATTTTGCAATTTACAAAGAGCTCATTAAATTAAAATCAAGCATTTATTTTGACTTTGTGGTACCTGATTACCGGTTCACTCATATTTTCCTTCGCAGCTAACTAGAAATCACTTGCATCTGCGGGAAATTCATGTGGACAAATATTTTATTCCTCTCCAATACAAAATGCAAAAAACTGTAAATGCAAATAAGGTTTATCATAGATAAAATAAAATACAATATAGATTATCACAGGAGGCATGTCAGATTAATAGTTATTTATAACATTCTTCCAATTTTTGTTTCAAGCAATACAGTAATTGTGTAAATGACGTCATCTTTCCAACATTTCCTTCATTGAAATGGACCGATTTCTGGACATGCATTTATAGCGAGTTTTTAAAACATCGCGTATCGTGTACCGCTCGCTATAGGCTAGGAACACCAATTCTGTTTGGTTGACTCTTCACGTAAACTCGGTGCTGTCAAACGCGAAAACTCACCTCTTCCCGCAAAAAAACGGGACCGCCATGTCGCGTCGTTCGCGGGAAATATTTACATGATGTTTTGAAAGCTTTCTATTATCTCCCACAAATCTGGCTCATGAATTTTAGCATTTAAATACGCCTTTGCAGTAGCCGCCTGAAAATAAGACGTTCTCATCAGCTCAGCCTTGAAATTTATTCTCCCCGAGAAATCGAGAGATAGAAAGACTCAGATATAGCTATAGTCTAGTATAGAGTATAGGGACTTTTGTAGGGGAGAAAAAAGAAATATTTGAAGCCGAAAAGTCTGGTTTTCAGACTACGGTTTCCAATGTATGAATTATTGCGGTTTCTAAAAAGCGAAGAGTGACAATGAAATTACCATTTTAAAATATCAGTAGCATTTCTGAATGGCAGAAAATACTAATTAAATTTACATTGTGGGAGAGGAAATAGCCGGCACATTTGGAGTCTATAGCTAAAAGAGAAGCATTTTCAGGTTTACTTTACAAGAAGCAGTGTGTCAAGGAACAAAAACATTCCACTTGTTTCCTGAATCTTCAGGAGTAGGATATGCATATACACACTCGGAAATTATGCGATATTATTGCGGTATAATTAAAAACGTTTAGACTCGCTTTTATAGATATGCTTTAATCACGAACATTTTCGGACTGTCATAAACTTTCGGACAAAAAAAAATGTCCGAAAACTTTCAAAACTGTCAAAAATTTTTAAATCTATTACATCGACTGCTCTCAAAATAAATGTAAATGTAAATCCAAACAAAACACAGACCGAACATTTCACCCTCCGAACAATTTTGATTATGTATATTGTCCAATTTACTGCTCTTGTAATTTTAAACAATTTACAACAAAGCAAACTCTCGACAATGTTACTCCAGGTTAACAAATTTAAGGCACAATATAAATCGAAGAAACAGTTAAATAACGTTCGGAGTTCAATATTCCCCCACTCCTTCAGTTCTGTGACTGTCAGTCTGTGCATACAAGAAACATAAAATGACAGAAAGTTTCTCGTCCGATTATTACAAGTCCTATTTTCTATAATATTGTAGGATTTTTTGCCAAAACATTTTAGTTTGAAAATTGTAACCATGGCATGTAATCGAGTATTTCTACAGCAAATATGGAAATAAATATCATTATCATATTATCAAAAAATTACTTTTTAAAAGATACACAGTAAATATTTACCTGTACATGGACTAACCATCCTGGGCGGGCATGGACTGTGGTCACTTGACCAATTTTTGTCTTTTCGTTCATTCATTTATTAAACTTGTGTATCAATGATCTCACATCTATCTGACCAAAAGTAAATCTGAAGATAACCCTTAACCTACCCCACAAAAGAAGCACGTGGTTTTATAGTCTGATGCACACCTTCTGAAAGCCGCGGTTACGCCATTCGTTTTCACTGCCGCGGTTCGTGTTGTTTGCGCTGTTGTCACGTACACTGTAACAGATCACCTATGAATCAAACATATTATCTCACTTTTGACGTTATATAATGAATTACAAACGGCAACCGAACACAGTTCAGCTGAACCGTTCAGCACAGTAAACATGTTTTGCCACACGATATGCGATTAATGGCCAGTTATTGTGGTTCACATGACAACTTCCGTTTCGTGTAGGGTTTGAAAAACAAATAAAACTGCCATAAATTGAAAGGAACCAGGAAAATTGGAGCCATAACAACGTCATTATAACGGCGTAATGCGGATGCAACAACGTCGTAGGCTGCTGAGAACAGCGTAGCTGGGGTTCTTGTTTGGTGGGCGAAACTCAGTCGCAAGTTTTTCAGTCCTGATAGCCTGCGTAGCAAGCGCAAAGAGAAGGGAGGAGGGGGGAGCGGAAAACTTTTTCCTTCGTTTTCCGCTCCCCCCTCCCCT
>JANVCJ010082887.1:0-11086 GCA_026413505.1 Epizoanthus ramosus | reverse complement strand
TACTAGAAATGCTGCGTCTCTGAAAGATTTTAAGAGAAGAGCAAAAAGAGAGCTATGACGGCATGTTTTATTATTATTAGTAGCAGTATATAGTTCAGATAGTATTTATTCTTTCTCTTTTTAAATATCCTATGTAAATTAATCCATGTAATTTTATATATTAAATGAATCCATGTAATTTTATATTTTAAATGAATCCATGTAATTTTATATTTTAAATGAATTGTAAGTTAATTCTGAAAAGCCTAAATGGGAGGAATTAATAAAAGTATTGTATTGTATTGTATTGTACATGGGCGATAGACCTCTGATAATGCTTGATTATGACAAAACATATGGTATGGAAGGAGAGGGGGGAGGGGGTACCCAATCTACTCCTCCTCACGGGTCGGGTAAACAAAGTAAACAAAGCTAGTGTTCAAACAACTATAGATCAATTTTATTACATTCTAAGCCTAAAACAAACATTCAACTACTTTGAATTATTCATCAATTCGGTTGACTTTGTTGCGTGAATATGCAATACAGATCCTCATACAAAGCAGAACTGATTTCAACGTGGCTGAATGTATCCCGCCGCGCCCTTGTATAGAAACCTGAGTCGGATCTGAGTGAGATCATCTGCGATTAGCTGGAACGGTGAGTGACTAAATTGCCGTTACACAGAAACTGCGGTAGTACCCTGGAGGTGCCCAAGGTTAGCATTGCTTCTCTTGACTCTTATCCTTTCACGATTCACAAACTCTCTCAGCGAAATGCGACTCTGGCACTCCGCAGGGTGCTGCTGTAGTTAATATTGTTGTAGATACAGCAGAAACAGGATTTTAACAACTATTCTCGTGGGTGTTCTCCAAATCCACACTCAAGCATCTTTATCTTGTGAGAAAAGATCGAGACACGGTTTCTAATGAGCAACACGAGCTCAACCATCGCGCTGGATAGTAAACGTTGTTCCGACATAACGGGACAAACAAAGACTCATAACATGCATAATATAAGACGGTATTCTTCTTTCCTGCTTTACACATAAACCTTCCTATCCCCTTTTTCCATTTCTTCCCAAATTGTCAAATATCAATATAGATTTTAATAACGTGAAATGTTTTCAATGAGGATGTTTTGATCTATGTTTACATGTTTCATGTGCTTTGCTTAATAAAGATGATCAGTTACCTAGGCAACGGAAAAACGTTCTAATGTGTCAATACATGTTTTCTTCATCATCATACCAGTCAATGTGGTAGCGTGGAAAGTGTGGTACTGGCGATACATGGAAGGCGATACCAATTTTCATTTTACTGCGCTATTTCAAATATGGCTCATTACATGTCAAAACGAAATTGAACACAAAGATTTTACTAACGCCGAAATGACACCACGATTTTTTTTACAAACTAATTAAGCAAAACTCTTGAGCATTCCGGAGTATGTACGATAGGCAAATTAAGGGGAATTGGGGAACAGTAGCACTCGCGATTCTGAAGTATATAAAATAATTTACGGACGACAGTCTTTGCAAAGCATATCCGGCAAACAATGACTAGAGTACGTCGATTCTGATAACTCAATCAGTCACTTTTCTCAAGTTTGTTGTGGATAACAAATAGGACAGAGAAAGTTGTTTTATCTTCAGCAAACACAGATAAGTGAGGACAAGTGATGCTAAATTTGAGTTCAGTTCATTGTCTAAACAACTTAATTACACTTGCAAATCTTGTGCTCATCCGGGCAAACATCGCCACGAAACTGACCTATGCTATTAAAGCATTTTTAATAAATTTCGAGAGCTGGCCTGTGCTAAAATCACCAATCTATTTATATAGAATAACTGTAACTATGTGCCAAATATAGTATGCCGCTTCTTCGACAAACTAAGACCTACTCTGGTAGACGCGGAATGAGATTGATCCGAAGTCAAAGTCGATATGCTATGTTTTCGTCGTAAAGGTGCAAGATTTGAATTAATGTTTTCACGCGCTACCTCTTCTTTAGAGAAAAATGATAAAAAAACTCTCTTAGTCTTACAACATTTACACGCCTATGATAAACATTACAGAATCTTCTCAACATTCAACAAATAAATTCAGCACTTATTACACCTACAACTCAACGTTTTATAATACCGTTTCCTATCTGCAAAAATATTTACGGTTCCTGAGGCTGATATACACCCACTACTCTCAGTTGTTTAGAATCACAACTGAACACGTGTCTGTCCATTTCATATTTCATATATTTTAATAATAATATGGAACTCGGTTCAGCTGTTAAAAGAGTGGATAGCTCTATTCAAGGAATAAATTCTTACCCAGCGGGTAAGTGTTAACTTCATGTTTAGATTATTGTATCCACTGGCATTGGATAAGGATTTATCCGCTGGATAGTGGCACTCTCCACACTATTAACTCAGGCTTTGAACAACCGGCATGGGCGATTTTTTTACGCTCACTTCAAGGGGTGGCGGACTTCTATTTGAGAACTTCTGGCCAGCGGGAGGAATTGCTCCGACCTCTGTACACTTGTACACCTCTGTACAAGTCTTTTTCTAAGAGAAAAACAAAGTTTGAATGAAGATCGAGAATCGAACCCGGGACCAGCGGCTAGTGAAGCCACGACGCTACTACTGAGCTAACCACTCGGTTCGCTGCAAACCATCCTTTTTTTTAGCGTAAATATATTAGAAAATTAGTTACTAGTCTCTTTCCTATATTTATAGGTACCGTAAATGACCGAGTTAGCGCCACGGCGCTTATTTCAAACCTGTACTTGAGGGTGCGGCGCCAATTCGGGCAGCGGCGCATATTTCTAAACAACTAAAAAACAAAATCCAGCGAGTATAGAGGATCAAGTTACGAACGTATTTTAATACTTAAAAGTACTGGTTAACCTTCACTTTATTACACAAAAAGTACAAACGACGAGATAAAAGCAACTTGAAAGTCGATTTATAAATCCTTTAATATACGAACTAGGACTAAGTTACTGTAGCTTTCCAACCTACGTTAAACGCTGTTAAGGTCGCAAACTGGTTGTTTACTCTATTGTCAAACGTTTTCATGTAATTGTACCTCTATATTATACACTGAAACCAGGAAATGACTTATTTATATGTATTCGAATTACCGCCGCGGCGCTTATTCGACAGCGGCGCTTATTAATTTTTTCAGGGTACAAGTGCAGCGCTTATTCGGGCAGCGGCGCTTAATCGGGCAGCGGCGCTAATTCGGTCATTTACGGTATCTCTGACCCTGACCTTAACCCTAACTCTAACCGAAAAGCCCTGTAAACTAGTTACCAAGCTCTTTCAAATAGAAGTCCGCCATCTTGAAGTGAGCGTAAAAAACTATTCGCCCGGCACGGGGATCTCTTACATATCGAGTGTGTTCATTGAAGATGTAAATATTCATTTTTAAATACCTCGTGTTTGTCTCGTTGTATACGCGCTTGCCAAACGCCGTCATCGTCCAATGTGAGCTTTCGAATCTATCAATTGGTAAGAGCGAGGTATGGCCGAACGAAATTGGGTTCGAACATATATATCAGAATTAGAAGGGATAAAGACCTCGACATATTTCGTAGAATGATTGACGTATGAATTGGGGAACAGAACTAAAAGCAACACATTGAACTGAAGTGCATGAATGGGGCACGTGGAATCAGTCTATCACAGGAAGTAAAAACGATCCGAATACCGTTCGAGTGTTGATATTTGAAACAAACTAAAACACCTCAATTTTGAACAAACGGATATTTATATTAGAAAGAAACTGAAAGAGGCCAGATCATGGTCAGATTCTTCAACACATTATCGGTTCTCAGGCTGGTTTGAATCTGAACTGAGAAATAAATTTAAATAACAGAAAACAAGACCAAGGAATACCTGGTTTGAACTTGCTTCACCTCGTTGCACACAAAGTATTCCTTAGTTTCTCGGCCATCTGCTTGTTCTTATCTTACAAATGTGAACCAGGCTTAATTAAGTGCTCGGTTTCAGCAAGTGCAGTTATTAATGCATGAACTGACAGACACCACTTCTGAAGGAAGCGGGAGTGGCGGCTGTGACTACGGTCAAAACGACATACTTCAGACGAGACGAACTAAATTGCAATTCAGGTCGACCCAAATTAATTGAGTTGGACTGTCAAGTCAAACGTCGAACTTAATCCCGTCGAGACGATCTTCCGACGTTCTTCCCGTCTGCAACAGACGGAAAGAACGTCTTGGTCGATCTAAATACAATCAGTCAAACTTAATTGACTCAAACGTCGATCTTATCATGAACTTAATTCGCTCAATTTGGGTCGTCTCGTCTGAAGTACGATGTTTGACCCTGAGGCGTACCTCAACTGGTAGGCGGTTCGATTGACGGATTGTTCTCGGCAAAAAGTTGTTCTGTAAATATAGATAAGACTTTTCCTCAGAAGGAAGACGGAAACAATCAGGGTGGAGATAACTTGTATGTCATGAGACGGGTATGAACTTATCGGTGAAGGGAACTGCATCCCCGGAGTTTGTAGATTTTGTTTATACTTTGTGTTTGGTGCTTCTACGTTTGCCCTCACCGTAGATCGTTTGCCCTCACCGTAAATCGTTTGCCCTCACCGTAGATCGTTTGCACTCACCCTAGATCGTTTGACCTCATCGTAGATCGTTTGCCCTCACCGTAGATCGTTTTCCCTCACCGTAGATCGTTTGCCCTCACCGTAGATCGTTTTCCCTCACCGTAGATCGTTTGCCCTCACCGTAGATCGTTTGCCCTCACCGTAGATCGTTTTCCCTCACCGTAGATCGTTTGCACTCACCCTAGATCGTTTGCACTCATCGTAGATCGTTTTCCCTCACCGTAGATCGTTTCCCCTCACCATATAGACCGTTTGACATCACCGTAGATCGTTTGCCCTCACCGTAGATGGTTTGCAGTCATTGGAAATAGTTTGGCCTCACCGTAGATCGTTTTTACACATCGAAGATCGTTTGACCTCAATTGGGTAGCTAGATATAATCTTGCGTACAGATGCGATTGGCCGGGCGAGGATGTCGCCATATTCGAGTAATAGTGGACAGACCATTGGGTCCCGGCGACTTGTTGGGGTTGAGCTTTTGTAAACCATTCATTACTGACTGCAAACTTAGAGGCTTGTAGTACATCCGTCGAGTCGTGTTCCTCAGGTGAGAGGCATTCCAGACACTGGAAGTCTTTCATCGCCTCTAGGGATGCAGCTTTGATATTGTTAGCAAGTTCCTGAGGAGAGAGTGACTCTGTATTCAAGTTCTCGAGTATCGACAGCAGATCTTCAGATCCACACGCAGCACGGTCATTCCGGCGATCTTCTTCACAGTGCTCCACCACTGGCTGGTTTTGGACTGTTTGAGGTGGTGGAACAGTTTGCTGCGCGACATCCGCAAAATTACACAGTTGGTACCTTTTAAAACTGATATCAAAACGCACCTTTTAAAAAACGCATTTTATTAATTTTATCTGCTTTTAAATTATTTACTTAGGTGTTCTATTGCATGTAATGCGCCCTAGATCATTTTATGGATATGCCGCAATATAAATTCTTAAATTATTTTTATTATTGTTATAATTAAAGTTATGAGTACTTGCGGCGAAGGATTTCACGTTTGTGGTTGACAACGTTTCAAAAGTGGTTGAAACGCGATTTATTTCCAGTGACAAAAGGCTGCTGGCGGAGTTTTATCAGGCGCTTGAACTCTGGTGTGACCCAGGGGAGGTCATTCACGTGGACCTTAGAATATTTGTTCGGCATAATGATGTGGAGGCCATTTTTCACTAAATAATGAATAATGCTTTACTAAATCCTCAAGCACGCTAGCTTTATCTTCGCAATCACCCGGGTCGACAACAGACTATTCGGTGGAACAGAGGTATCAGCCTAGTTCTCGCTTTCTACTCTCACGGGGGTCACCACTTAGGGTTAGGGTTAGGAGCACGCACCTTCGGACGGGGGTCACCCCTTGCCGTAAGCCTCTTACTATCGCCATCTGTAGGAGCACGCACCTTCGGACGGAGAACAACAACGTTATGATCGGATAAGCTGAAAGGGAATAGAATCTCGACAGAGTTTCTGTCATACAGGTGGGCGAGGTTGAGTAGGTCGAGATTCCGATTGCCTCTTGTTGGCGAGTCCACAAGTTGCTTTAATTTGAATTGGGAAGCTAGTTGTGTGATGTTTAGGGGGTTAAATTCACCGCACAACATAATACCGCAACCTGGGCAAAGTCCTTCGATAATTGTTAGTGTAGAGGACAAATAATCCAGCATAGTGTTGTCATCAATGAATTGGGAGTGGTAGAATGACCCAATAATTCGACATGGGACATGGACACCACGCGGTGGCCTTGGAGGACGAAGAAACCACACCCGTAGGGCCTCAAAATCGTGTGTGAATAATAGACAAAATATTACATTACCGCTTGGAGATACAAATTTTATATTCTCGTGTTAGAAATATCCTCAATCGTTCGCTTCGCTCACTCGTGTGTTTCGTCTGCATGCACGTTATCTTATGACTCAGTTTGGTTTATATACGATTACTAGCTTGCAACAACGTTTGATGGAGAAAGTGGCGGATAACGTGAAGTTTTACTCTAATTATATTTTCCAAAATGTGAGATTTACAAAAGGCACTCTACGTGTAAACCATAAAACAATTTTCTGCCTTCTGCAGAACTAATATTGATTATCGATCTGAAACAAAGGGTTATTTGTGGCACAATCAAATTAGCATTTATATTACTATATAGTTATTGAATTCCTGCTAAAAGGAAAATGACACATCGACTACCACTGTTAGTTCTGCTGTGAATCTCTTTACACCACCGTGAAGACAGTTAGGCGTGTTTGAAACAAACGCACGGATGAAGAAATGGTAAACTTGGATTTTGAGAAGCAAAAGGAAAGAAGTGAACTAGTTTGACTCAATAACTCGTGTAGTAATATACCTAAATAAACTTTCAATAAGTACAATTAATAAATCAATTTTCTTAGCAACCAAATTTGGTTGTTTTAATTTTTTGTTTCATTTTTTATTCCGTGTTTACCTTATGGAAACGCCTCCAGCGAATGTGCTATTACAGCCGTCTAATAACTTAAGTGGCTGCGATATAAACTAATCAGATAGTCAAAAGTGGCATTATATGTTATAATTATTGTGTTTGAATATTTAAAGATTCTTCAATTCATTTTGCTGTCGTGTACTAGAATCACCTGCTCAGCACAAAGAACTTTCTCGCCTGGATGTGCCACACACAGATTTGATAACGTGTCAAATGTTTTCTCAAAGGCACCTCCAAATAAATCAAGTTATTGAAAACTTTGAGTAAAGGATTTTCTTAAAAAAATTGTTGATTCATTTTAAAACTAAACAGAGCATGGCAATAATAATAATAATAATATTAATAATAATGATAATAATGATAATAATAATATTATTATTATAAAATAGTTTGGTAAAACTGATCTTAAGTATAAAAATGTGTCTCAAATTTTCCGTTGCACCTGCAACTTTCATTAGGAGAATGATTTAAAATAATACAAGATCTCTTACTAAGAATTAAACTAATAAGGCACAGCCAAAGTCAAATGCACAGTATGTTAGCGTCCCTTGTGACTTCTTAGTTTAATTCTTAGTAAGAGATGTTGGATATTTTAAAACATTCTCCTAATGAAAGTTGCAGGTACAACCGAAAATTTGAGACACATTTCTAATCTTAAGATCAGTTTTACCAATCTATTTTAAAATGTCCGACACTGATCGCCCCCTTTACAATAATTATAATGTTTGGTAAAAAGAACAATTTTAAACCCGTCCATTGTTTTGGATTGCACTGTAATTAGCGGTCTTTCGGAACAACTTCTTTTGAAGAGTTTCTCTCTGAATTCTTTGGCAAGTTCTTTGTTTATTGTTTTAGATGTCAGCTTCGTTTTTCTTCTATTCAGTCCAAGGAAATTAAGAAAGAAATTACAGCGAGCACCCACGGCGAATTTATTGTATTCTGCGTTTGTAATCTTGACTATCGAATTTTGTTCTTTAGTGGCGATAAGGTTTGTAAATTTGTACTTCATATGCCACATGATTAGTTGACACTTCCATAATGTCGGAACTGTTCTTCTGCGAGAATGTTTTCTCAGTGCGAAATTACTGAGATACGGATATATTGTATTTGCATGATATCAAAGTTTTCCTTTATTCCTCCTACGAGACGCAATTGGTAATAATTGGTTTTTGTATAAACACACTGTTTGACGAACATGTCTCATGAGCATGACTCACGCATAAGTGGTCCCCTTGAATAACAAATTCAAAAGGCCAGGACGTTACAGGACAAAGATATTTATTATCCATACATTGTATATTGGATTTCCTTGCCAAGGTAGCGAATGCAGTTCAGACTGTCTATACATACATGTGCAATTTGCTCGGTTTGTTCACGTTCATAACTGTGGGACAAATCCTCACGTTAAGTGGTTTGTATAATTGTGGCATCAGTGATTATGTTGTGAGGTCCGCATATAAATCACACGGAATGAGTGACTGACCAATTGCTGAATGCGTTTACATATTTAGGTTTGAGTAAAGTAAAGTTGGGCGGACAGAGGCGAACTGGGAGGCTACCGTGGTCTGCGAAAATGAAGGTGAGTCTCACGCGAGAGCACTTCTTCGATTATTTTATTAGAATTTAAGAAAATTGTTTCTAAAGTCTCAATAGGACATCTTTTTGCTGTTTTTGTCGTTATGACGACAAAAAACATTTTTAAAAATTATCTCAACGGTTCCCTGTTTACTGAACACATTTATTTTCTTGCCAGACTGAAGTTTCCATCAGGTATTGTAGATCAATTTTATATGGGAAAGTGATCATAAAGTGTGTTGTATTGATACATATCTTTATTGAATCTCCCATTGACTGTGCTTTTCAGTTACAATGTATCTATCTAATGTATCTAATATATCACTTGAGACTGTGCAAATGTATGACAGAACAACTAAGATTTACACTTAGCTTGTATTTTTTTCAATACCAAAGGAAGATACTAAATGCTGCAAATCTCTCATTTAAATATATGCTACAATATAATACTTGTGTATATATTCATATGAGCTCTACTTCGCGATACAACATACTGTAATCACATGATACTTTGGGGATAAAATTTTAAAATACAAGTGTTAGTCACATCTTTGTAAACGTAATCTTGTTGTCAGTTGGTAAAATATAGTTTTTTCGTTAGACACATGACCATTAAAGCTCTGCATGAACAGATAGGAAGTGGTTATTTGCCACCTATATAAACACAAATCAACATCAAAAACAACAGCATGCATGCAACAAAACCTAAGCATATACACATAATATAACAAAATACAATACGGCTATTGCTCTTGGTAGAGTTGTTTTTCTAACAGATACAACTGTAGCCGAACGTTTAGCGACACACCGATTTTTATATTAAAAGCCTTTGATTTTGTTGACAGCATTACTGACATCTTGTGAATTGTCTGGTGTCTACATCTAAGTTTCAAAGGCCTAAACCATAAACTTTACAAGGTTTTAAAAGATTGCTTTCGTAGGATTTTGCGTGGCTATTTCTGTTGAAGACAAATATTTCAAGTATAATAATAATGAAGTATTCAGTTGAGTAACCTAGTACACGGACTTTGAAATCAAAGATTAGAATAATTACAAACTAGAGATTCTACGGCAAAGTATGCGATAAAAATGAAAATATACAAAACAACAGACACTGTGCAAACCGAGTCTGGAATCTTTTGTCAAAGGAAGATATATATTAATTATTTTCACCTGTCTTCTGCTAACACGAGCTGTTCACTTAAGCTAGACCAGACACATTTTCTCAAAATTTGGCAAACACAGAAAGATCTGAACGTTTGCTCGTCATTATGATGGCTGGACAGTTATATAACGAGCACTTAGTTACACCACTGCGAACTGCTCTTCACTAAATATTCAATCACGAAAATTTGGCAAAACAGTAGAAATGAGCTCCTTCCACTGGCAAAGGGCTAGCTAGCGCTTGACCTGGCATCACCTAACATTATCTTTGTCTTAAACAATAAACCAGTTTTCTTGGCCTGCCTTAATAACGATAGTGATTCATTTTAAATAATTGAATACGCACACAATTCGAAATTTGTGAAAGGCAATGTGTTAAACGGATTGATTGAAAACCTTAAAAATTGATTGTATAAGTTCTAGTTTATAATTACACGTAGCTGTAAAATTATCCGAGCAAAAGCTGGAAATCCACTGCAATGTGTGGGCAAGACACCTTTCACTCCTTTCAGTTAAGTTTGAAATTAATGGTATTTGGCCTTTCTAAACGGTGAAACGTTTCTGTGACGGCAGCCATCTTGATTTCATGACAGTGGCGAAACTGTATAAACTCTTTTACAGAGGAAGCAATTTCATGTTCCATGCAACAGATAAATAATGTTAAGTAATCGTTTTGAATCAAAGGCAAAGGATACATGTATATCAAATTACTGTGTATGCCAAGTTACAGATAGGACGCTACGCTATGCGCCTAATATGCAAGAAGGCCATTTGAACTCAAAACGGAACTGATAAACTATCAGACTCAGTGAAGTGGAAACTTAAATGTGGACATCGGTAGCAGAACCTGTTAAGCGATGATACACAGACGCTTGTTGATTATTCTCGTAATATCGATTACTTATCATGAAATAAGTGACAAAAAAATAAGGAGAACGGGAACAACTAAAATACAAAATAAAAAAATTTGATGAGCATCCTTTTACAATTCGGATTGGTTTTGGTTACTATTTATCCTGATTTTATTGATTCCAAAACCACGATTGTCAGATTAATTTCATTGATAGCTCACAATCGAGGTCAGCTGTCAAATGAATCATGAGTTATGAGGTTTGATCAGCAGTTTCATTATCAATGAATGCAGCTTTGTGCGAAATTAAACCTTTGTTTATTTTGCTTTCCAAGGTTAGGGTTACAATACAATACAATACAATACAATACAATACAATACAATACAATACAATACAATACAATACAATACAATACA
>JANVCJ010082876.1:0-11089 GCA_026413505.1 Epizoanthus ramosus | reverse complement strand
GTAGTGTATTCATTACAAGGCTGAACATCCTATGTGTTACAAGGCCAAGTAGTGTGTTCATTACAAGGCCGAACATCCTATGTGTTACAAGGCCAAGTAGTGTATTCGTTACAAGGCTAAACATCGTATTTATTACTATGCCAAGTAGTGTGTTCATTACAAGGCTGAACATCCTATGAGTGTTACAAGGCCAAGTAGTGTGTTCATTATAAGGCGGAATATCCTACATGTATGTGTTACAAGGCCAAGTAGTGTATTAATTACAAGCTGAACATCCTATTTGTTACAATGTCAAGTAGCATAATTTGTTAGGCTATACTGTACACTTCTTTGTTAAAAATGTTGATATTACATAAAGCTCGTAAAAGTGTAGTCATACTGTTCTGTATATTGAGTGATTCTGCATTTATTAGTGCTAAAGAATCAACAACAGAACACAAGAAGAGATTTGGATCGCCAAGTCATACATTATAATTTCCAATCCTTCTCTAGTAAGGGTTACATGTGCAGTAATTTCTGGCTACAATGTAGTTCTTTCAAGAACCCTGAAGATTTAAACAAAATGGTATAAGATGTCCTACTACATGTAAAATGCACTCATTCTTCATTGTTGTCATTTGCAGTACTTAGTAATCATGAAAAACAATTTTTTGTCTTTGGAATAACATTGTCGAGAGTGTGCAAATGTTTAGACTCGCTGCCCCTATGTATGTTAGAAAGCTTTTAAGCTTTTAAGCTTTTAAGTTAAAACCTTGTGTAGCTGTGTCCTCTTATACTGTGCATGTATTATTGTAACTACATGTATCAAACTACTGTCTTTGTTTTTCAAAAGGTAAATGGTTGTATGCTGCCAATTTGAGATGTTGGGAAGCTTTGCAGATTAATCAGTGCCAAGGAGGAAAGATAGCAAGAGAAGTTCTTGCAGTTGCAGTGTCACTTTTGGAGATGGAACAAAATAAGTATACTGACCAATATGAAGCTGTCAGGAGCTTGTACATGTTTGCTGAGGGCAAGGCTTACTACAAGTTAAGCCATTCTGAAATTAATCAGAAAGACATTTATTGCGAGAAGGCACTGGACAGCTTAGAGCGATCTTTTGAGATCAGCCAGAGAATCTATGGGCAACATACAGCAACAGCCAGATGTCTTAATGAAATGGGAAATTGTCATTTTAGACTTGAACAACTGGAGAAGGCTTCACATTACTATAAATTGTACTACGACATGCGAATTGAACTTTCTGGCTCAAGTGATCACTATGATATGCCTGTGGCACTCAACCAGATTGCCACAGTACATGAACAAACTGGAGTAAAGCTACTGAATGAGAAAGGTGAGAGAGGAATGAAGAAAAGGAAAGCCAATAGAGAGTTGAACAAGGCAATTGAATTTTACCAAAAAGCGATTGATCTTGAGAAAAAGTTGAAAATAGATGGATATAGCAACACAGCTCTGTTTAACAGGAACATGGCAAATGCTTACCTCCATCTAGAGAAGCCAGATAAGGCATGGGAACCAGCACTGAAAGCTTACCAGATCAGACACAAGGTTCTTGGAGAACATCCAGATACAGTGAGGAGCCTCTTCCAGTTGGGAAATGTTAAATACTGGGAAGATGACAATACAACAGCTCTTGAGTATTTTTATAGAGCTTATGAGATGGAAGAGTTGCTCCCTGATGGCAACCACAGCACCGTGAGAGATTTGACAAAGAAGAGAATTCTTAAGCTTGGAGGGTTCCTTAAGAAAGGTATGTTTAAGCATGGGTATAATGTTTCAGGAGAGTGTTATCAGTAGAGTATCATACACTGTACATGAGAAGTTCTTGTGTAAAGTGTGATTTGAGAGTATATAAATGACTGGGACATACATGTACATATATGAATGATACAACTCTAGGCAATTGGAAACCCTGAAGTATCATAGGGAGGAAACATTTGGAAACAATTGAAGATGTCTGACTGCCTTAAACATGCCTTTAAATTGAATCAGATGCTGGCAGAAAAACATGTATGAGCTACTTTAACTAAGTGCCTATGGTTACCATGGCAACTAAATTTGGAAGTGTACTTGGTGCCTGCATGTTAGTATTGTTAGTACATTTTATTTTTGTTGGAAGAGTTTTATGTAGCTACAGTAGTACCATTTTTACTTTTGTGATGTTATTGCCGAGCATATGTGAGGCAATCATAATCGCAGTAAAGCGAACATTCTGTTTGGCATACATGAAGTACCGTCTCAGTTCCATCGTATAGCAAGACAAATCGAGATCGAGATTCCGTATGAGGGTTTGTCCGTCCGCTTCCTTTGGGACGTTTGGTTCGTCATACGTGAAGTACTGGTGTCGAATGCAAGTTTATTCACTTGTGGAAGTATTA
The DNA here is from genome assembly GCA_026413505.1 of Epizoanthus ramosus. NCBI lineage: Eukaryota > Metazoa > Cnidaria > Anthozoa > Zoantharia > Epizoanthidae > Epizoanthus > Epizoanthus ramosus. The sequence goes on along the minus strand of JANVCJ010082876.1, from coordinate 8,711 downwards.
GCGACCTGTCTTATGCAAGTGATTTCGTCCAGTTCAGCTCTGGAGTTCAGAGAGTATCGATACAATCCTACATGGAGAGATCGTATCTGCCTGAATGCTGTTGCAGATCGACAGATCCCCGATGGAGAATTATTGTCAGTGAACCATCTTCTCGTTTTGGCTTGTTGGTCGAGGCTGACACGTTTCGAGAGTTTTGTTGATAATATAAACATAGTCAGCCAGTCTTCAGGTGAAAAGCTCGGCACTTCACTTACCGTCGGTAACTGCTAGTAACTATTAATTAGTGACTTTTGAGCTCAAGACCCTGCAGACTCGCCTGGACCGAATAGTATTTAGCAGTCCCAAATGAATTAAAGATAATATATTCATGCATGCATAATTTGTAAAACTTGTTTGACATTCAAATACTTATGTTCAAATACTTGTAAATGTATTATTTTTAGTAATTGTCTTTCTTTCCTTCAACAGATGTGTAATTTGCATGACAGATTTCACTGTAGGGGACCCTATCAGGTTTCTACCATGTATGCACACCTACCATAAGGAATGCATTGACGACTGGCTAGTCAGATCATTCACTTGCCCATCATGTATGGAACCAGTGGATGCAGCATTATTGTCAACATATGAAACGTCAGAGGACTAAGAAGTCATGTGGTGCATTCATGAAATGTCTCAGATATTACGAGGTGATATCTACAAACAGTATATATCTTAGTATTGAAGCTGTAGAATTATATTAAAATTGGTCAGATTAATTATTATTAAACAAATCTGTTTTGTTTCTGTTCATGTTGATCATATATACAATCATATAACTAGTGAAAATTTGCTGAGAAATTGTTGACCATTTATATGATTGTATTAGAATGATATAATATGTACATTGCGGGCAGAGATGAGAGATCCCTGCGTGCAGAGTATATATAATATGAGAATTAAGGTATGGCTTGAAATATATAGGGGTCTGCCAGTGTACAAAATTGAAGCAAACCAAATTTTATTAAGGACATGAAAATCAGAATTGAAGGTCAAATTTTACAACCTTGTATGCTCAAACCACTAAGCTATTCACTAGAGACACTTAGGGAAGCTGTACGTTCCATTTCACTGGATTCTGCCTGTGGTGTTTCCTTGTTTTTGTGAATCAACTGTGTGTAATTGAACTTATTACTGAGTCCTTTCTCTCATTCACTCCCATGCACATTCATGCAGCCTAGTTAAGTTACACACTTTGGTTTTCAAAAAGTGCAGCAGACCACTTAAAGCAGTCAACATGTTGTGATAATTTTTTCTTTCTATAATTTGATATGCAAGTGGACTGAGCACTGATCATATTGCACCCACGCAGTGACAGCTTTAGTCTGAGGGATAGGTAAATACTTGTGAACTTTATAAGCATACTTGATAGTAAGTGTATTTCCATGATAGTTGAAATTCTTAATATACAGAAGCTTCGTCAAGGCATTGAGTCAAGTACTGGCAGCTCGTTAGTGGCAGCTGCTGACATTTTCCTGCTATTCTTTGCCTTAATATGTATATATATATAATGCATTAATATAATTAATTGTTAATCAACCAACATAGTTATGCACAGCTTGGCCAGATTGCTCTTATTCTTTTTATTGATTTTGGGATTTGGATCTATTGTGTTGACATTATATCTGCCAATTAATCAACTTGACTGGAGTTTAATTGTTTTTTGACAATCTTTAAAGTTAATGGACAGTAATTTTAAAGTTAGTTATAAAAGTAGACTGTACAAGACTTGTGTTGGCTTTTTTTTAAACTCTTAATAATTGTGTTTCTTAGTATACTCTATAGAAACTTAGTTGTTTGGCTGAAATGCATGATCAAATTTTTTCAGATTAGCTCATACATCGATGTATTAAATTTTAAAGATTTTAAAATGTTCTGTATGTCAATGTGTGCACCAAGTGACATCGCTGAACTCATTAGCTGAATATTCATAACGACTGAGTGAGGGTGCTGACTGTTTATATAAGGCTAAACTAAGATCTCTGTGTTTTAAAATATTTCATCAAGACATACTGCAGGCAGACTTGGAAATAACTTGTCTTTGTGATGACTTTGAAATAGAGTATTTAAATTAAATGTTAAAAGTAAATGTAGTACTTAAATATAAGGCTATTCTTTTAAGACCCCAGGAATGGTTCCACGTAAATGATTTTGACAATTAATAATACTGGTCAAGGTTTTGCAACTTCCATTATTTCATTAAGTGTTCTGAATAATGAGCCTACAAAAAATAAATTCATTTTGTGTAAGACATTAGTTTTCTCTGATTAGAAAACTAATATTTATTTTCACAATCTCATAATATAATTATTTGTTATAATATGGATCCATATGCGCTGACATTATTTACAGGTTGTGTGGTTGGTGTGATGATTTCTGACAAAGAAAAATTTGAGATGATTAAATCAACTAGAAGGTGATGTTTTATGCTTGTTGCCATGTGGGTAATAGCTAGTTTATATTGTTCTGACGGAGAGTAGTGCTTGAAACATCAGCTAAAACTATTACCCACATGGCGACAAGCATAAAACATCAACTTATACTTGAATGATTTAATAATCTTGATTTGCCCTACTCACCGACGTAGAACCCCTATTTTTTTTTAAAACTAGCCAACCAAAGAAAAATTTGATCTGGAAGAGGAAGACTGCCAATATTAATTACAATAAGATTGATCATGAGTGTCATCCTGTGAAGTATGATCACTTTACTCTCAAATTTTGGGGTATTTAAATCACCATCACCTCAGAAATTTTAACTTCTAACAATTAGGGTTAGTAACAGTGATTTAGCTGAAATCAGTTGATTGACTGCAAGAACGTATGTGGTACATCCCTATAACCATGCTCATACATGATGGAGTAATCTAATGCATGGTAGATCGTACTACAAATTATTGACATTCATTTTTTGTTTTAGAAGATTTAACTTCCTATTCATAGCTATAGTTGCACCAACCAGTTCAATGAGCAGCACTAGACATCAAGTGTTTGATAAGTAATAATTTGTATGTAAACTAATCTAGTATGAGTAACACAAGCTATTGAGCATCCTATCAATTTCCGATTTTGCAAGCAGGTATTTATGCATGCATGTAAATACGTTGTTGCCTGAGAAACTGAAACTTGTTCTATTAGTTTTTGTTATATTCAGGGTGCGACTTAAGGATTTTTTCTGGCCTACAAATTTTCAGTCTTGCTTCTGTTGTTTAGAATGTTTTAGTGTAAGTTCTTATTTCAAATTTGTAGGCTGTTAAGTTTTTCTCCTACAAGTCTCAAGTTTTGTCCTACTTTCCGCCATTTGTTGGCCCTTAACTCGCACTCTGATATCAGTTACATTTCGGGCAGGCTGTAATTGTTGCTTTAATAGAATACACACCCCAATGTGCATGGGTTTCAGTAGAATGTGGCTAGTGTCCAAGGACTAGCTGACATCTACTCAAAGTTCCACATCTTTCTACTTTAATTTGTGGCACTTGTTTTGCCAAGTAATGAAACGTTTTTGAAACTTATTGAAACCCCAGAATGTGTTCCTGACATTCAGTTTTCTTACCTTCCATACTGTGTGTACTCTTTGAAGAAAGTTTTGTTCTTCTTGTAAATTATAAATTATATATATTATCGTTAAGTTTTATTTAACACAGTAATTTTTTGTGGGATAGATATTGAAAAAGGTTGCCAATAGTAATTTAAATCCTAAGTGCCATATATCAGTAGTGTTTTTGCTTCCACTTTGCAGTTTATATTACAACTATTACGACGTTTTATGACCATGCACTAACTAGTTGGTAACTACAGCCCAGGAATCAGACGTTCTCTGTAGTGCCGAGTTAACCAAGGTGTAAGGAGAACACCTGATTAATCTCAGACTCACTAGCAAGTAGCTGGTAACTTTTTACTGATATATTTATTAAATGTGGATCAAGCTGTCTGTCTGTCTGGGATTGAGCAACATTCATGTACAGCTGAATACAGTAAACACCGGCACATATTGTAGAAGCTAGTGGATTAAATACCTACAGATTGATATTTGGAAAGAATTAGCTGTCGTTCACAGTGCCCGTCTACCCAAACAATTCTAGAAAACAATGCCCCAACAAGTGTTTTATACAATATGTCATCAAGAGTGTTTCTCAAGCTATTGTTTCGGTACAATGCGTGTTACTTTATCGTCTAAGAAACAGTGTAGTTAGGAAATGCATTGTGTGAATCAAGGTTAATGATTCCGTGTTATTCCTCCGTGTCAAATTAGCATTTTCAGCATTAGTGCTTTCTGGGATCGTTTGGGTAGATGGACACAGTCCTTTGTAATTTCTGGAGTGGCAAATTGGCAGTTATCGGTTATCATTGGATATCATTTTTAAACATAGCTATCACAAGAGTACATGTAGATATAAATAATTAAGAGCAGGGCAGGCTGATATCGTAATTTCATTGGAAGAATGTAGGTTCTTATAACATGCAGGTGTTTACTGTATAATATCACAAAGTTTGTGTGTCAAAATCAAGAAATTATGCACCAAATTAAGGACAGACGCAGTACATGGATATGATCCTTTCATTTTAGTAACATTTATTTATATCCTTAAATCTTCTTGTCTCAAGTTGCATTTCACTCCAGGGCTGTAGCTATCACGAGGAAAATAAGGCAACTACCTCGTCTGTTTCATTTTAGCAACCAACCTAGTAGTAGTAGTAGTAGTAGTAGTAGTAAACTTTATTTTAACAGGGTAGCCCATTCAGCAACTAGGCTGGTATCCATAGGGGCCCTGTAAAGGAAAATAAGACAGTTGCCTCAAAAGTGCTTTCAAAATGCAGTAGGAAGTAGGAAGAGGGGGAGGGGGGGGGAGAGTTATGCCCGCAGACAACCTTACAATTTAACTTGTGGCTTTGGTGGCAACTTCCTTGTTTTTTCGGTCTGGCTACAGCCCTGCAGCACGCATTCACTCTAATCTCTCAGCACCTTTTACAATACATCTTTTAACATTTACCACTTGAAGATAAACTTATGTCTTCATGCCACAATGATATCTCCTATTCATGTAATATAATAAAATTGTAGTATACAATTCTTATATATAGTGCTGATATATTGTAGTTAATTAAAATAAAATAAAATAACATTTTTACTGATGATACATTGTGGAAATTGTTGCAATTGATACATTTTAACTCTATTCTTCCCCTGGGAGAAGTGACTACAGGTGCCAACTCAAACTGTTCAGGACCCCAGGGTAAATCTCACTAACCCGAGGATAAAATTTGCCCCGGGGTTAAGTTGCGTTGCCCTAAGCGGTGGTAATTTTAACCCTAGGATAAATAGCACTAACCCAGGGATAATTTTACCCCATGGATTGGGCAGGGGTTAATCCTTACCCCATTGATTTTACTTGTCAGACTTCGTACAAATATACTGAAAGTTACGACGGAAAACTGGAATTAGTAAATGTCGAACATACCAATAAAGGAATACAAAATATAGACAACTTTAGTGAAGATAAATTCCTCTCTATTTTATTACTCTCGTTATTTACCCAAAATGAAACAATAAGAAACACAATCCGGGCTTGGTGAAGACAGAACTTGCGCGGGAAAATGTTGATGGGACGTACGCGCTTGGCTTCCAGTTTCCCGCTCTTTCTTCTGTTGTTCGCATTGCGAGCGAGATCACTGTTCACAGATCGGTCAGATCGACATGCATGTTTTTTTCCTTTTGGCTTTTGTGATGAGTTTAGATTTGTGGATTAATTTTTGTCTTGTGGACAAAATTGGTTAACGAACTTTACAATGCCGATGGAATCCGAATGGCAAAAAATGTCCTAGGATTTCTTTCATGAAAGGGAGCCGAGCCACTGACAGTTGATGCAGATCAGTGGAACAGGTACAAGGTTGGAGCTTTGTCAATTGTAAATTATGTGAAACCGGTTTTACCATTTTCCTGCTGTAGAGCCTATATGTAATTGATTAGTCTAGAGGTTTGAATTGGAAAATATTTTTCGAACAAAGACACAATTGCGTTTGAGTCGCGATTTTTCTTGCCAATTTTATTTGTGCATGACAATTTTGAAGAACGAGCAACCAACTTCAAATATAGATGTTGTGATACATAAAACAAAACGAAATGTTATCTTAGGGCCCGATTACATGGAGAGTTTTCAGCCCGGGCTGAGATCTCAGCCCGGGGCAGGGCCGAATGTTTCTTCCGATTATATAATGAACTCAGCCCGGGCCGAGACTCTTCTGTGATTTGGACGCCATCTTTGATCACGTCTTTTCACGCACAGCGCGTAATCATTTGAAATTTCCGCTGTTCAGATTACAACGTGGACGCAGGATAGTAGCCGTTTCAGCCCGGCCTGAAGTTTCACTGCGATTACATGCAGAATTTCAGCCCGTTTTCCCGGGCTAGAAATTCCAGCCCGGTAGGCGAAAACCGGGCTGGAAAATTGGGCCCGGGCTGGAATTCAGCCCGGGCGTCATGTAATCGGAAATTTATTTTTGTTACATTTTCCAAAGAGACCGGGCTGGAGTTTCAGGCCACCCTAAGGGCCCGATTACATGGAGAGTTTTCAGCCCGGGCTGAGATCTCAGCCAGGGGCAGGGCTGAATTTTTCTTGCGATTATATGACGAAACTCAGCCCAGGCCGAGACTCAGGCCGAGATTCAAACTCTTGGCGGGAATTTCTCCAAATCACAACAACAAAATGGCGGCTAAAACGCTTAAACTTTGCGCTGTTAATGGTATTTTTAAATTAAAATTTACAATGTTTTGGGATTCTTGTAGTCCATGCATCATATGGCGGAATACAAACGAAACCTGGCTTTCGACTTTAGCAGCTCATACATGTATTTCAGCTCGACCTTCCCGCTATAAACCGCCTCATACTGTTTTCGGTTTTGTCGGCATTGAAATCTATGTTCTGGTACTCCATCTGGGACTTGTAGTTCTGCAAACATCTTACAAGATTTCCAGGTTTATAATCTTTGTCCTAGCGAAATCGTTTCTTGTCAACTTTCTTCTTGGTGTTTGTTTGGTCGACGACCTCCTTCTCTCTTTTCTGTGATCTGGACGCCATCTTTGATCACGTCTTTCAGTAACGCACAGTGCATAATTATTTGAAATTTCCGCTCTTCAGATTACAACGTGGACGCAGGATAGTAGCCGTTTTAGCCCGGGCTGAAATTTCACTGCGATTACATGCAAATTTTCAGCCCGTTTTCCCGGGCTGGAAATTCCAGTCCGGTAGGCGTTAACCGGACCCTTGGGGGCTGAGACGTGATCAAAGATGGCGTCCCGATCACAGGTCCCGGCCCGGGCTGAGTTTCGTCATATAATCGGAAGAAAAATTCAGCCCTTTGTAATCAGGCCCTTAGTAACTGGATATTCAATCTAAGGGCGCATTCGTTTGGGATATTCTTATTCCGGAATAGGAATACACGGAATACATTCTCGCCATTCTGCTACCTGGAACAGAATTCACAGAATGTATTCCAAGTAATCTGGAATACGAATAGCAGTAGCATAGTAGGGATGGAATTAGCCCCTTTTTTGGGGAGCCATAGGGGAGCCTGCATAAATTATCGTAGGGATGACGTCATGGCTCATGAATAAAATGGGGAGCCAGTGGACGGAATAAATTAGATCTGTTGTCTTCTATGTCATGAATAATTGGGGTGGATTACATTATCTCTTTTGTTCTTTGCGCTCATGAATAAATGGCAGGTTATTCTATTTTTTATGCAAATCATCAACGGTTTTTCAACTTCTGAGCACTCCATTGGCCAACATTTTTATGTATGAGATCATGAGTCTATTTTCGACTCTTTTGTGGCTGTGTTAATGAGTGGCTATAATCATGAATAAATGGCGGGTTATTCTATCTCTATGCAAATCATCAACGGTTTTTCAACTTCCGAAAATTTTATTTATTCAAGTTGCACTCTTTATTTTTATGTGAAAATATACTTGCTTTTTAAACACAAACTTTCTTTACAACTTAGGAAATGGCTGAAATCACAAGCTGGTTATATTAAAATGTTCAGTAAAGAAGAATCTGTTGTTTTATTCATTCACGGTGTATTGTTATAGTTCAGTGAACATCTATTTACATATTCAAATTCTCGCACGTATCAACAAATCGAACTCGAAAACACATAACTAGGCTTGACTTTCACTTTCAGCAGTTAAAAAAATATTTAGCACAGTTCTGCAACCACAAAGAACCCAAAATGATTCTAATACACTCGTTTGAGCCATTTTCGTACTCCACCCAAGGGAATTTCAGATTTTTAAAACTTCAAGTTGAAAGTTTTTGACTTGGTAATTCGCTAAATTCATTGAACTATAACCTATCAAACTAATCTTTATTCATGACTACGAACACGCAAGGAATATGTTCAACTCTATTTTATTTCAAGTCTGTAAAAAATCAATTTTCCTGTTCCTCCTAATACGGGATACATATGGGATACAGAAGGGATACATATGGGATACAGAAGGGATACAGAGGGGATACAGAAGGGATACAGAGGGGATACAGAGAGATACAGAGGGGATACAGAAGGGATACATATGGGATACAGAAGGGATACATATGGGATACAGAAGGGATACAGAGGGGATACAGAGAGATACAGAGGGGATACAGAAGGGATACATATGGGATACAGAAG
>JANVCJ010082865.1:0-11092 GCA_026413505.1 Epizoanthus ramosus | reverse complement strand
AGCATCATGATCGGCTTTACCTTTATTTATATTGGGCTTCCATTGTACGTACAAATATAAAATATAAAATATAAAATATAATATAAATTATAATAATATAATAATATAATGATGCATTTTAGTTCAACTGAATGACTTCTGTTCTGTTTGGAATATTAAACTATAGTCATTAAATAAATTACTAGCAACGATATTTGGCTATACAAAACAAGAGGAAGTTTCAGTATACAATAGTATACAACAGTATACAATATGCGAAGTTTCAGTATACAATAGACTAACATTGGATTCCTCGCAGGGGATTCGACAACTCTTGAACTGCAGGTGAGAACCGCAGTAAATATTAATTATTTTGTTCTTTATCGGTGTTTATCACCGTCCAGTGAATTTGAGCTGCAGTTGCTGTATTTTAACTACGGTTCATAGGACGATCTTCGGCCTATTGTGTGTTGTATGGAGCTATTTTAATAGTTTAAAAACTTGCTAAGTAAGGTTCACTCCGCTTTCATATATACCGGCAGTTCTTATTTGTTTGTTTTTGTTTTCTTATTCAGGTTACATGTCCTTCCCAAGTCGCACCTTTTGCCTTCCTATACAATACATGCATTAAGTTGCGCTAAAGGGTTTAACAAAGCTCACACAGAAATTCATATGCCCTTATTTACATACATATATGTCCTTGTTACGTTCTATAATGTATTTGGCAGAGCAAAAATTGGGATGTTTCCAAACTGTCAATCTCGATGAAGCGAAGTTTTTAGCAACTGTTACTTGTCAAGAAAAAGACATTTTCTGAGATGATTTCGACGTTGTTGGATTTTGTTTAATTACAGAATCGTTCTCACGTTTTGGTTTTAAAAAACAATTCTCTTTTCTGCGGTTTTTTTAAAAAACTTCCTCAAACCATTCTTATTAAAGTTTTCCTCGCAAACGGTTTTTCAATTAGTATATTGTTCTTTGTTCGAAACCGAGACATTTTTTTTCGTTCTAGCTATGTTGTTTAGTCTATCTTCGTTCTAAACCAACTCGCAAAAAGGCTTATTTTGTAAATCATGGTTGTTTCTTTTTACGTTTCTTTTCTCTTTATTTATATATTTATTTTTAAGCCTTGTCCATTCTAAAATACATTTTGGAGTTACTTCAAAGGAATTTGGCTTGTTCTACTGCCAAAAACGTTGGTACCAAAATTGTCAATTTCCTTCTTTACAATCAGCTAATTACTTCATTTTGATGAAAGTTACATTAATTTCTATTTGTTTGTACACAACATGTATCACTTATATGAATAACATTTCCAACGATAAAGATGATTTTCTTCCAAAAAATTCAGAATGTCAGATGCCAGTCGGCGCATCAAGTGGTATTAATTTATCAATTATTTCCTGAAGACACGACTTCCTGTATAATCAAAAGAGAATTGCAAATCGGTCATCAGATCAACACTGAGCAGAACGCGCTTCGCGACCAGACCAGCCAGGTAAGGAAATGTGTTTGCATGTGTCTCCAATATTGCTTGCAGAGCAATATTGGAGGAAGTCGAATGCTAACTTTGAGAATACGCCTCTTGGCATTATTGAAGCAATATTGAAGCGAATTAAGATATTTAACAGTAGTGGTCAATAGCTATCATCTTGGTTGTTATACAGATTTTTTGTGCCGCCGTTGAAAAAGTTTAACAGATCACCATAGAATTGACGATCATTTGAAATTAGCCTGTCTAAGCTGGCACTTACAGGTACATGTAACACCAGTCTTTCCAACAAGAACACTTTCCCGTTGAAAATGTCGAAGACATCGCTTCCTAATCCATCTAGAAAAAGAACACTGTTCCGCTGGAACTGAACTAAATTAATGTTCAACCTACTCAGCCTAATTTTGCGTTAAGACAAAAATAACTAGAAATGGTAGCGGTGAAAATAATCAACACGAATAAGGAACAGGAAAGAGGAACAAGACAGAAATAAATTTCCCGGTCTTCCATGCGAGGTGAATAGAACTCCCAGAAACTATACGGTATACATTTTGGTGGATGCGCGTACGATGTATTTTGTACTTTACAGTTCAACTCGATTTCTAGCGTTGTTTTTAATGCTATAACTAGTATAGCCGTCCACATTCAGGTTGATGCTCATCTTGATGAAAACGTATGTTTCCATCAAAGAAAAAGCATAGCGGTTGAGTTTTGAAATCTGTGTGAAAACTGGCAGGTATAATTTCAATACAAGGAGCTGGACTGGCAGCTAAAGGTTTGAATACTGAAAGTTTGTGTCAAACACGTCACTATTGTAAAATATAAGCAAATACCATATATAAATAGCCTTTAATAAGTAACCTTTATTTTTTTAGGGTGATCCTTTTAGTAAAATACTGCTATATATATCAATAGGAGCTCTAGATAAGCGTAATATGCGCTTAAAATTCACATGCAGTGTAAATAGAAATATAAAAGACCGTATTTACAAATATATGTGCTAAAACTACATATAAAATAGAAAATAAGCCACTCGTTTCGATCAAAATACTCAAAATGTAAACAGAACAAGCGGTTTTACATGTAAGGTAGAGTGCAGGACGGCGGTGGGTGTGGATTATGAATCCTACAACAGAACGTCAGAAATCAACATTTGCATAATTTTGTTTTATTGTTATTGAATACGATTGGTATATATTATGACATTATATGATATATTATCAGTCTACATTTTTTTCCTTTGATCACTAGCTTGTGGCGATTTCGTCTTCAAATATGGACAACGACTACAATATCGATCGCCTTGTCGTCTATGAACTATCAGTTAGGCTTGTTTCAGATGCCGTATCTTTCATGCGCCGTATTAAATTCAATTAAATAGGGCAAGCTCTGCCACATTTTAAATTGTTTCTGCCGTATTTAATTCAAAATGCCGTATCTAATATGTTTCAGACGTCGAACTTCCATGAACTTAATTCAAGTATTAAATACTGCGCATGAGAGGTAAGGTGGTTTATCGCTTGACGTATATTGTCGTATAATTGTTTTGTAAATGCGAAATCCCAAGGAAACTCTTCATAAAATCAGAACAGTACAAAGTTCAATTAACAAGCGCGTTTTTACATGAGAGGAGAAGCATTGCAAAACAAAATATTTTGATCGGAAATGCAATGATCGCCAGACAGGTGTCAAAATGTATGAAAAACTACTCGCTTTTTCTATTGCAAGGACCAAATAATTTGGCCGTGCCACATTTTTCTTAATTTCAGTTCAAGGCAGCTTTAGCCTAAATTGTTCTGAAGTTCTTCTTGAGTTGTTATTTTAATATATACCAAATCTAGGACAAAAGCCACCAAAACATAACCGTATAAATGATAAATTGGAGCCGTGTTAACAGCAAGTACGAATGTGTAATTAGCATTTATAAGCTTGGTAAACTCTGGTAGGCTGGTGTCTTAACTAGATTTTCTACGTCGAGTTCAATTTCACCTTTCTGCACTCAATTCAGTCAGCGATGGCGACGTGGTAGCCTTTCACCCTCATGGTGAACAACATAACACATCAACGGTCAGTTTATTAGCATCCTATACATGTACGCTCAATAGTCTCATGCATTTAGTCATGAATTTGAGTTTTTCTTCAGTTTAATTTTAAAACATAAGATCGATTTTTATGTTTCTAACCTCATCCTGCATGTGTTTGTTCTTAAACTGTTCTTAAACACTTGTCAATTCGGACCCCATTTTTCTTGTAAAGTTGTTGTTATCAAACAAAAAGCGTATTATGAGAATTTTGCTGGTTCGAGCTACAGATTTTTTTGTCTGATTGAGCCTAGAGCACACTCCACACGGATAAAGATTTATTTGAAAACTCAACTTTTCCGGCGAAAAGGTATCCGTGCAGATGCAGATGTTTTTCATTTGAAAAACGCAATTTTTTTCTTTCGGCATTTTCAAGATATCTGTCCGTCCACACGGATCCACACGGATCGGTCTGGTTCTCCTTTGGCTGTTTGGAAACGTACGCACGACTATGTTTGCGTTTCACGGTATACCCTCTCCACACGGCAACGATCTCAACAAGTTTCAGTTCTACTATCTTTGTTTTCAAAAGTTTGCACATCCCGGCAATTACGGAGACCATATAATTCTGTTTTCAAACAATTTCACAATCGAAACTGCTCTCAGTAGCTTTTGTGTGAGCGTGGTTGGCGCAGTCGTTAAGACCTCTGCCTCCCAAAGAGAAGCCAGAAGGTCTCGGGTTCGATCCCGGCCTTGCCCAGGGTTGAATTTGTGCGACCTTCTTTCACCACGTCGTCCGTGGACAGGGACGTTAAGCCGTTGGTCTAGTCTCCAATAACATTATCTGCCCTAGGTGACTTAAAAGAACCCACGCACTTGTCGAAAAGAGCAGGGTAGTGATCCCGGCGTTGTGGCTGAGGGCCACATGGAAGATTACTTAAATGTAAATGTATTATCTTCATTAAATAACGTGCTTTATCTTTATCTCAAAAAGTTCCGTTTTCGGTGAAGCTAGAGGTTTTGTCGCGTGGACAGGATATGAAGAAGTAAAAATATATGTGTGCCTTTTTGACCAAGCTACAGTTGGTCTCAAATTTTCCAGTTTCAGGCTTTTCCAGTCCCAGATTTACCAGTCTCGAATTTAAGTCCCAGAGACTGGAAAATCTGAAACCAACTATGGTTTGGTTGAATTTTGTATAGGAAATCCTATGGATTGGAGTAAGTTAAATCTTTCAAAGACTAACAAAATTGCACAAGCACAGGGAGTGCAATTTCTGGCCTTTGAAAAATCATACAGACACCATAAGATCTTATCCAACCAATTAGATATTGCTATTAGTTAGCTATTAGTTTAAGACATCAGATCTAGAACTGATCAGTTGATCCTCTTAATAACCAACTTTTCAGTCAGGATATACATTGGACATTGCGGAAAACAGGGGGACCCAGCAGCAGCTCATACTGTATTTTAAAACCAGAACATCTAAAATAGTTATTTGTTTACATGCGACGTCGTAGCCGCCATGTTGATGTACCTTGACCGAATAGAGTTGTAAAATTGGTTTCTTCTTTTAAGTACACCAACAAATGGTAGCCATGCCCTTTGTCATTTGAATCTCTCGAAAAAGTAATAAATGATACCCTTCATCATTTAAAGCTCTTTAATAGGATTGAGTGAAAAACATCCGTAATGTAATTCAATTGCACACACCTTTGTGTTATCCGAAAACAATACTGAGACAAGAAAACTTGCCTGCCCGGGTCACCCTGGCCATAGACAGCTCGGCTAAGGCGGTTGGCTTCACCCTTACATGTGAACGGAACAACAATTTTAAACTATAACAGAGGCGGTGACCTGTGAGCCTGTTATCTCTGTCCATGGAAACACGCCCTTATATTTTTATAACTTGGCGAAGAGATATGAGAGAGCTCTGCCCGCAGGATAACATTTATTCACGCTCATTTAAGTATATTCATGAACGCCATACACTTTTCTCACGCTCTCCAAATTAGAGCGAGTTTGGCCAGTGTCGAATAACAAAAAGTAGTCAAGTCATGTTAAGAAAAATCCTTTACAATCATGAAACACATCAGTGTTGTAAGCTTAACAGGACAACTTAAAGAAACTGTAAATTTATTGAATGTAAATAAAATACGTTGTTGTTGTTGTAATTGATAAAATGATTGTATATTAGCTGAAATGCGTGAAACCAATTCGTTTCTAAATAAAACCAATGCTGATTTTGGCAGCCAATTGGTTCAAAGTATTTAATGTTTAGCCTGGAGCGAAATAAAATTGGACGTTTTTTAACTGTTTGGATCTTTCCCAATTATTGAGTTGCATGTGACTTCACAAGAAAACTTAAATCGTGTATTTAAATTAATTTTAGCATCCTTTACAAGCTAAGAAACATTTATTCTTCCTGGTTAAAAAAAAGGTGATTGTATCGGCATAATGTTTTGTTCTATTTTAGATTCAGTCTTTTTGTGGAGAATTTCGTACACGTCATCATCAAACATGCCTTAAATAGCCGTGTCATAGCCCCTTTAAGTTCCAACATTAATATTTAAATTATACAATCATTTAATTTCAATTTTTTTTTATTATAATTGAATATTAAACAAGCACGAAGGTGATTTATAGAAACTACTTTACTCAAGATCAATAGTAGACACTGCGATACTGCGACACTAATGTAACCAAAATAAGAAAACGTAACTCATGCACCATGTGGAAATGTGCCACTGATATCGTCTAATTTGCCACGTAGCATATTAACTGTTATATATAATCTACATCGTGTCGTAATACAGATCTATAGGTCATGTGAATGTATTTCATTGAGATTCGCGCCCGCCAGGAAAACTAGAATGGTAGACACCACTGCAGTTCCCGCCCACTGATGTGTGCCTTAACAATTTGCCTTGACCCTGAAGTGGTCAATCGCCGCCCCTTCCATCCCCCAAGACATTTTTATTGTCATTTCCCAACAGAAAGAACACAGAAAACTCTGAACTGCTCCCGGCAAATTTTTATCATCAATGATCGTATATTACCTTGTTATTAGAATTCAAAACTTTGAATTCGCTAAACTAAAAATGTAGTTAGCTTGCCATGACATATATTTCTTATATTTGACTGACTGATGCCTATAAATTTATTCCACTGAATCAGTCTGGCGCGGTGTTTTAGCAACTTTTTGGAAGCTTGTTAATGTAAGAACATGCCATGAAAAAAATATTTTTTAGGGTAGGAAGCTGAATATTTTAGTCATCAGTATTTCACCAATGTAGCTTCATACTGGTTTGGTCGCTGTCTCGACTTGCTTCTCAACCACCGACATTCTTTTTCATCACAATCTAATTTTATTCACTGCCCCACATATTTATAACTCGCTCCATCTTGTGGCTCTAAATAATATATAGTCTGCATTGCCGATATGACCTTGGTGAAAGATAACATGTACTGATAATTTACATTTCAAAAGAATTTAAATTCTTATCAAATAACGTCTTTTATCCTTATCAGCATTTGTTTATGTTAAAACATTCTAATTCAGTATTATCATATACCCATATATATTTTAACTATTTATGAATGCCTTTTTTCAGACATGTTTGTCGTGAAGAGATGATTTTCGTTGTACTAGCTCAATCCAGCTGTCACCTGACGCAAAGGAAAGAGTCTAACCCCGGCAGAGAACTGATCAGATTACTAGCATGAACGTACTCCTATGCGAACATCAGGACTGGAAAAAGCAAAACAGTCCACAACGTAACTTAATGAAGCACAGTGGCTGTTACTTCTGAATCGGAGTAAGAGAAGACAAGTACTGCAAACTAGCATAATTTGTTGATTTGTCCAAACACAGCAGCACTGTATTCTGAAGCCGTCAAACCTACTATTTATTGAAGACTGCAAAGACCCTCCATCTTTGTCTCTACCAAGATTAACAACCAATCGCAAAGTTTTACCAAACAACTGTTTCCAAGTTTCAAACTCTTCATTCCAATTGATGATCATGAGTAACCAGTCGACTAACTTTACAAGCAACGTGGAGTCTTTTGAGTTTAGAATCATTACAAGGCTTTTTTACATTTGTATTTTTGCCATCAGCACCTTAGGGAACGGTTTTGTCTGCTTTGTGGTGCTCTACCGCCAGCGATTGCAGACTGTCATGAACTACTTTCTCGTGAATCTGGCAGCGGCCGACTTAACATTAACCGTGATTTGTATTCCATTTGACATGTATGTCCAAGCAAGTGGCACTGTATGGCCGTACGGGCAAGTTATGTGTAAGATTTTGTACCCTCTACAAACTATGAGTTTGTATGCTTCGGTGTTCACCTTATGTGCCATCAGCTTTAGCCGGCATCGAGCTATTGTGCATCCTCTTAAGAAACAATGTACAGTCCGCGTCACCAAATGGCTGCTGGTGTTCATCTGGGGAGCGTCCCTGTTGGCTGTTATACCGTACATGCTGGTGTTGAAGGTAAAGGAGAGGGATGGGTGCGTTGAGGACTGGCCAGAACCTGCCAGCTCATACCGCCACTCATATACGCTGTTTATTGTCATAACGATGTATTTTTCTCCTTTAGCGATTATCTTATGGGCGTATCTGCGCATTTGGATCGAGTTACGCACGGAGGGTGCCATGACACAAGGAGCGCCAAACCACGCCCATGAAAATGCAAAAGTACTCAAAATGGCGGTCTGCATTTCAGCTACATTTGCTGTGTGTATGTTGCCGAACCAGGTCATCTACCTCGTCCTTGATTTTTACTATGATGGGCAGTATCAGATACACGGCGAATGGATCATTATCGGGAACCTGGCGGTTTTTCTCAATACTGCAGTCGATCCGATCATGTACACGGTCTTCAATGAGAAATATCGTCACGAGTTTAGGAGTGCTCTCAAGTGCAGGAGATTCAACTGCAAGAAAGCGAGCGTTGCCAGACAACTACAGATGTTACCTGTTGCTTCAGTTCGGCACAATCACCACAGACGTGATAACAAGGGCACATTTATTACGGAAAGGCAACTCTAGTATATCTCTAGCTTCACTAGACTGCGAGCCGTTCCCTTATTTTGCTGTTTCCCGGCCGACAAAGGAAGATATTTAACTTTGGCAGTGTGGCGTTATACAGTTTTTCACTTATATACTGGTTTGAGGAAAAGGAAGAGAGGGCTCGCAGTCTATAGCTTCACCGGCATTGTAATAACTGTTGCCTGTTAGTGATGAAAATGATGAGAATTGTGCACGAAAATCGCTATCAGTACAACCATCAGGTCGAGTCCCATCACAATGGGGCTCAGATTGGAAGGGGGAGCTTTCCCCTCCCCCCTTAGTACTCTTTATTTAGCTTGCAACACTACTACTATAGTCAAGTAACTAATGCAATTTCTACAAGTCGTATGCAGTTTGAACGCAATTACCAATATCAATTACAATGTTACATGACGTCATAATTGCCGCCATCTTGAATGTTATGACCCGCACATAAAATGAAGCATAAACCATATATGGCTATGTTCCAGTTTCCTTCACAGATAAGCTCATACCCGTCTCACGGCGCGGCATACAAGATATGTCCACCCTAGCCAAATTGTTTGTTTCTTCCTTCCCAGGAAAAATCATACCTACAAAACAGCTTTCTACCGAGAACAATCCGTCAATGGAAGTGCCTGCCAGTTGAGATAGTCCCACAGCCGCCACTCCTACTTCCTTCAGAAGCGGTGTCTGTGAGCGCATGTATTAACAGCTGCACCTGCTGACATCGAGCACTTAAGCCACTGCGGACAGGGGGTGCTTGTATACTGGTAGAGGCAGAGGTAGAGGTAGATGTAGAGGTAGAGGTAGAGGTAGAGGTAGATGTAGAGGTAGATGTAGAGGTAGAGGTTGATGTAGAGGTAAAGGTAGATGTAGATGTAGATGTAGAGGTAGAGGTAGATGTAGATATAGAGTTAGATGTAGAGGTATAGGTAGATGTAGAGGTAGATGTAGAGTTAGAGTTAGATGTAGAGATATAGGTAGGTGTAGAGGTAGATGTAGAGGTTGATGTAGATGTAGAGGTATAGGTAGATGTAAAGGTAGAGGTATAGGTAGAGGTATAGGTAGATGTAGAGGTAGATGTAGATTTAGAGGTAGAGGTAGATGTAGAGGTAGAGGTAGATATAGATGTAGATGTTGATGTTGATGTTGATGATGATGTAGATGTAAATGTAGATGTAGATGTAGACGCAGATGTAAAAGCTAGAAATGCAAACTATGAATTAAAGCCACAGCTGCAAGCAAACCACAAGCAAAAACGAATCATTAAAATGCCAAGCACACACATCGCACTAGATACTAAGAGAACCAAAAGGATTCGACCACCACTACGAGGCCGTCATAAATTACGTAATGCCAGTAAGGGGTGTGCGTGGAGATGTTCAAAAGTTGTCCAAGAAGCGTTATGCTTTGGGGGAACCTTAATGCATATAGCGCCCGGGATATAGCGTTACAGAGGGTGGGTGCGTAAGTGTTGAAAACTTACCAAGAAAAGGGTCACGTAATAATTATATTGGGCACATCATGTTTAAGGCACTGTCACATCGCGTTGTGAAAGATTAGTTGAAAGATTTTTAAACTTTGATTGTCTTGGATAAAAGCTCTATTTACAATCATTATTATTTCTATTTATGTATCTATTTATTGCATTGTATCGCATTGTTACTATTATTTTTATTATTATTATTATTATTATTATTACTATTTTTATAGTATGTAAATGAGTTACTCTCAATAAACAGGGTGACTTGGCTTGGCTTGTGGAGGGAGAGGCTGCTCAAGACACAATTGGTAATATGTTTTAAATCACAAATAACATTAGAGTGGAATGTGAAGTGCCTTAAGTCTGCAATATAAATATAGTTCTTACTGAAAGGCTTGATCTTCATACACAAACAACACTGAATCCGTTGTAGTATTAGTCCAGTATATTTGTCTACAAAAATTGAGAGATTTATTAGAGTTTTAATATTGACAGCGCCAACACGTCAGCAGCCACCTGTATGCCGTGCAAGGTTCACCTGATGAAAACCGATTTACTTCCATTGAGTGATTGGCACGAGATAGATGATTTACTTTTCTTGTTGTGCCCTTTATATAATTATTTTAAACCTATCATAAAGTAACATTTGTAACATAAATATATATATGACAGAGATACAAACAAGGTTCTTAGTTGAAAAACTCCTTCACTAGCTCTATGATCTATACAGATTATTACCTCAAACAACTGGAACACCGCAAATCAAGTATGTCAACAACAACAACAACAACAACAACAACAACAACAACAACAATTATAACAAAGACAATAATAATAATAATAATAATAATAATAATAATAATAAAGTTTTTAATACACATTCTCGCATTAAAATGAAATGGTCTATCACTTCTAAAGCTTGTCCCCCTAGTCTCCCGTCTATTCACAATGGTCTATCACATGTCCTATTAGGGCCGTGTGAAAAGGGGGGATTTTTTTGGCGGCGCAATTTTTTATTTTAACAAAAAATTTTTCGGGTGTTATGGGGGGGGCCGTTGTTTGT
>JANVCJ010082854.1:0-11095 GCA_026413505.1 Epizoanthus ramosus | reverse complement strand
GTTATTTCTCTTTCACTTGTCTCTGGGTGATGACTCCTAGCAAGCCAGGGTTAACCTCTCAGATCACCTCCATCTGTAACTTTGACAACTATAACATTTTCATGCTAAATATATATTAAAGGTGTAGGAATGCGTTAACCTCTTGGGTTGTATTCCTACACCTTTCCACACTCCGTTCTAGAATGTAAAACAACAACAACAACAACAACTGCTTATTACCATTATTGACAAAAATATTACACATATAAGTAAATAAATAATCAATACAGCTGAAAGGTAATTGCCACCTAAAGATAATATATTTATTTAAAATGTGGAAATAAAGAAACCGTTAAACAATTATATATATGTGCATGTTTGGAGCAATCGTGTTAATAGGATTTGGAAAACAAATCATCTGTCTTCACGGGCTAAAACAAAGATAAAGTTCTGCCACACAGCACTAAAAATTACATTCAATCTGAGGATTTTTAGATCTAAAATGTAGGGAATTTTAAGCTATCCAAGTCCCCTCTACATGTAATAAATTAATGTGGAGGAATATAAAAATGCCACTAGTAACATGCAGATACTGTCTGCGATAAAAATTATGACATTTTCATTTTATGGTATATACAAAAAACCGCACAGGAAAGCAAACCTTGGGAATTTGACAGCTGATAGTGGGTTGGGTTGGCATATTCATTTGATAACATTACTCCACCCCTGGATCAAGAACTAATTTTAAAATAGCATGTTCAACAAAAAAAAATATATGGGATGAAGAGGTTAAACCTCCAAAAGAGTTAATAATGTGGCACACACTAATTAGAGTGAAAAATTGCAAGTCAATGTGAAAGACCTGGCCTGGCCAGGGGTTTTGGGGATATTGGTATCCAAGGTATATTACTTTTGGTATCCAGTATTTTAGGGTAATTTTGGGTATAAAGTATCTTGTTTATCCCGATTTATAGGATAAATTTTAGGTATATTCTATTTGGTATCTTAGGGGAAAAAACGGGTATATTAGTATCTCATTACCCCCTGGCCAGATATGAAATGTTAGTTAAATACTAAGTCCTTGGGGTACTTAAGTAACAATAGTTCAAACTGGCTCTCAATTTTCCATTCTTCCACGTGGTCTAGGGGGCAATTAGCTCCCCGCCCCCTGATGTGAAATGTTATTTTTAGAAATACTAAGTCCTTGGGGTACTTAAGTAACAATGGTTCAAACTGGCTCTCAATTTTCCATTCTTCCACATGGTCTAGAGGGCAATTAGCTCCCCTCCCCCTGACGTGAAATGTTATTTTTAAAAATACTAAGTTCTTGGGGTACTTATGTAACAATGGTTCAAACTGGCTCTCAATTTTCCATTCTTCCACATGGTCTAGAGGGAAATTAGCTCCCCTCCCCCTTAATATAAAATGTTAGTTAAATACTAAGTACTTTTGTAAGAATGGTTCAAACTGGTTCTCAAAAAGATGTCGAAGTTAAAAACATTGCAAAATATGGCAAAATGGGACAAAGGTTTCAGTAGGGGGGAGGAGGGAACCCAAAAATATTATTTCAAACTGGAAAATGCACACTTCTATGTGATAAATAATTTACAATATTTATTAGATCCCAACAATTTTCTCACAGGGAAAAGAGGATGTAAACTCTGGGCCTTTTAACTTAGATCAGTACATACAAAACCACCAAGGAAGTTAACAGCAGCCTGGCCGATGATCACACCAGCTACACAAGACTTTAAAATATTTGGTTTTCAGTCATTTTGCAAGCAAGAGAAAAATAGATGGCTTGGTTCAGGTAGCATTATTCAATTATCAGATGGCACGAATCTATCATGCATGATATTACAATATATTAGCTCTTGAATTTAATCTAAAAGCGTTTGCGATCAACACAAACATCGAACTTGTTCCTTCTAGGAATCATTATAATAATCTTTAACTTAGAAATACCCTGCATGTCATTCGCTACCTTTCTCTTGTTGCAATTAATGATTCACCAGTATGTCATATGTCAGTACGCAACGATTCACCAGTACGCCTGGTATGTTAGATATCAAGGTACCCACTCTTGATAGGCATATCTGAACCAATTCTATGATGCAATAGTTTTACTTCAAGACACAACAGCAAGGTGTAAAGTGGTTCCAAACTATTTTCTTAGTACACTTTTGCAAACAACACAGCACTAAAATATTACCTTGTTAACATAATAATGGATTCCCTCAAATTGTTATGGTAAAATTTAATGTCTTAATCAGACTTCCCAAGTAAAATGACAAGAAAAGTACACATTTTTTTATCAATTTTAGATTGATGTACAAAATGAGAAAAATGTAGACTGAAATGTTCACCTTCAAGGAAATTCCTTTTAAATTTCCTTTTCAATGTGGAATGATTCAGAATATTATCTCAAAATCAATCATCATTTATTTTATTACCTTGTTGCCATAACCTCAAAACATAGTGAACCACTGCGTATCTGGAATGTTAAAAGGCTTCCAGAGAAACTGTTCTGCTGCAAAATATTGTTTTAAAGGTAAAGAATTTCCAAAAAAGATTTGAAACTAAGCAACTTAAATAAAATGATGAAATCACACATGAAGCAACAAATTGTCACTGTAGGAACCACTGCATTCAATTAAATTATTCAGCACTAAGCTCATAGTCAATATAATTATTGTCAACTATTAAATCAATCAACAATACTGGTTGATTTTTGTCTTACTCACAAATAGAGCAATTCTTAAATTCAAGATAGGTCAGAAAAATCCCGATTTCTTAATGTGGAAGAATCTCCAATTCTCGTCTGTCACCTTCTATAGCCAGATGTGGTTCAAATATGCCTATCAATGTTATACTACATGTCTGCAAGAACCCACAGGTATCATTTTCACTATGATGGAAACAATTCAATTTCATTCCCAAATTTTCAAGTCACGACAAATGGCAAAAATATTTTTGAAAATCGTAAACATACCTATATACTAATACCTTCAGGTCATTATCTAGTTTGTGGTCTGGTGTTGCTTTTACGGAACAATAGTGCTACATTTAATTCCAAGCAGATTGGTATATACTAGTTAATTCGATGTTTCCATCTTCAAAGACATTTAACGGAAAAAGATCAGAAACTGAGCTTTGTTCCTTTAAAGGTGATAAGCACATTATAATTACCAGTAAAACCCACATGTGGAGAACAATATTGTAGCCTGACCTCAGACACTAGTCAAAGTTTCTTTTCTTTCACAGCATGGGAAATATTACTTTTTGATGTGAAGGAATATGAATGGTGTCAGGCTAGCTTAATTGCAGCTCCTTCAAAACTAATTTCTTCAACAAAGTTTGGATCACTAAATCAGGTCGCCAATTGCAATTTAAACAATTTATTACATAAATTACTTAAAAATAGGACTGATAATGGACTAGACCAAGTTGTTGTGGAAATCAATTTAGGAATCCAGAAAATAATATATTGAGTAACTACATGTGCTCAATAATTATTGTCTATTTATCTTGTTATTTAATGTATTGATTATTCAATACTTCGTTCACATCACTCAATGTTTAACAGTTCAGGCATGAATCGCTTTGTTTACATCCTTTCCAACTAAAATATAAAACGTGATATTCTACAATTTAACTCGCAGAAAAATAGGTCTTTGGCCGAATATCACGTCATTCCCTTGACAAAAACAATGCAACCAAATAGGTGAACTACATGTATGCCGTATGTATGCTAAAACATTCCAAGTTCCAGCCAGCATCGACACATTACCTTATAAAGCATGAAACTGAGTACTTTTGAAATCAAATTTTCATATCACCTAATTTTTACAATTTAAGTCTTCAACATAATTACACACATTTTGGAAAAATCCTTAACCCAAAAAGGAACAATGATTACAGTAACTACTTAACGTTAACTACATAATTACATATTACATATACTGCAAAGTACTAGAATCTGACAATATTTTATAATTATTTTTACAGTAGTTTGTCTTTCGCTAACAAATGCCTTTTCACTAGAACCCTTTGGACATCAATTAGCACACCATTTAGCCAGTATTTCAGACATAGAATGTCTTGAGTTCAGTTTTCTTCTGAATTTTACAGTGAAGTATACAACTCATACATCACAGCTTCAACCCCTTTGCCCAGTTAGTTTATTAACATCTACATGTGCTGCTCCTTACAACATCAATGAAAAGTAACTGATCTAATCTAGTAATGAGGATAGCAGAACAGATCAAGGACTGCAATAAGCATTCGAAGAATTTGGCATAACATTTGCCACGTTATGGATTGAATGATTCAAGGTAATCTCGGCCCAGTTGTTTGAAGAGGGTTAACTTCATAACATGTTTTTAGACAAAGTTTTGAACCGTTTCAAACTGAAAGACAGAGCTGCAGGGTAAAGCCACAATATGACTGGACACAGTGATGGATGTAATGCCGGGCCAAAGGTATAAACACATTCCCCAGTGTTTCTTGATGTACCTATCTTTGAGCACTACAGTAACTTGAACTTCATCAAATGGTGCAGAATATCATTATCTTGGGGCAATAGGGGATTTAAGTTATTGAATCTCAAATTTGTTATTAAACAAATTTCAAGTTATAATCTTGTGGTGTAATTTATGCACATCTGAAGAGTCTGAAGTGACATCACAAATGAAAACAATTGTTGCATCATTGTCTCTGGTAACAGAATGCACTAGACAGCCATAAAGGCAAATGACATCCAAAGCTTACGAGGTATTACATTATCCCATAATTACCCCACTTATTAAGTGTACTATCAATAACTGCTTTTGTGCAGACACAAATCATGTTTGTACTTTACATCTACTTGATTGTTATAGTGCGACTACAGAAACCGGGGTCACTTTGATATAGCCGACTGAAACAAACAAACCGTAAAACTATCCAATGAGAATGAGCGGTTGCCATGGTTTGTCTGGAATCAAAATCGCAAACTCCAATTGTATTGTTTAAAAGTTGTGTTGTGATTGTAGTTTAAAAGTCGTGTTGTGAATGTAGGGGTACCTGACTCGATTAACTATCTGGTTATTTCAGGTACCCTGCACTCAAATTTTTGTTATAAAATATAGCCTATACTATACTACATTCTGTAAACAATACTACATTCTGTAAACAATCTGAGTGCAAATAAAATGTTGTTGTTGTTGGCTGCTCTTCCACAAGTGACCCCGGTTTGTAAAGTCGCACTGTAATAAACAAAGCTATTCCATAAGGAGAGTGAAGATCAAATAACTACCTTAACATCTAAATATACAAAAATGTAAACATAACTAGTATAATGGCTGTCTGACTGGCACCTTGTTCAGCACACACTGCACCAACCAATGGGCAGATATAACACGCACAGTTAGAGACAGTTTCAAACAGTACTCAATGGCCAAGAGGGCAACCAGATTGGATGCTACTGCTACAACAGTCAAATGATGTAAATGCCAGATTCACCAAAACAAGTAATTAATAATCACCACTTACACACTCACACCAGACTGTTACGTCATACAAAACTGATGTGCAAGAGGACTTCATGACAAACAAAATGTAAACATTCTTCTGTCAACTGAAGAATAAATTGGAACTATTTCAACTGACCAACTACTTATCAGCCAGATTATTCACAACAGGCAAAATCATAATCTTAAAAGAATCCTGAAGTGAAAAACACTGCTAGCAGAATGAAAGAACTTGTTACACTTAATTACGCAAACAAGAATTGAGCAAAGGCATTCCCCTACTTCTGCACTCCAGTGTAGCAGTCATGGGCCAACATCTTGGAAGTTACTGTTCCCTCATGTATGCCACATTGTTTCTTTTGATATAATTAATGGCCTGACATTGGGACCATGACTGCCAAAGTGTAAAACAGGAAACATTTTCACTCCATTCTTGTTTGTGTGATGATTTTAGATTCCAACTATAATTTAGTGTAACAAGTCCTTTCAGTGTGCAAGCAAAATATTTTTGACAAAACTTAATTGAATGCAATTTACCAGTTATCTAAGTTTGGCTCTCAACAATTGAAAAAATAAACTACTGAAAGATGTCCAGTACTATAGATATATCTTCACTCTAAACTGATTCCCATATTAGGTCACACATAATGCAAAGTGGCACAAGCCCATCCAAAGAGCAATAATTATAATATTTATACTTTTACATCTGATGCAGATGCTTTCTACAATTTAACTGAATTGCCAAACTTCTGAATTCATCAATTACCAATTCAGTACTACAGTCGATCATAACCTTTGTGTAGTATACTGCAGAACGGATGGCACTATATACATCTCTTCTGTGTCTGCTCAATATCCCGATGAGCGTTGTTGTTAATAACACTAATGCCAAAAGTAAATACAAACTCCACATTGTGCCAGATGCTAAATAAATGGCCTCATAACAACTTGACAAAGAATACAATTTCTTCCATGCACGTAATTATATTAAGCCATAACCACAAGTTCATATCAAATTTTCTTCCCCAAAAAGTTCAAATCATTCACCCTCTAGAAAATAGTGTCTTCTCAATTTATTGAATACATTAGTACAAAAATGACACAAGTGACTTTTGGTAAATTTCTCATTACAAACATACTGCCCAGTTTTAAATTTGTGACAAAAATGTTTCTACGACTTTGAAATGTATTTCTCACAACAGATATCAATACAATTACTTATCAATGGCTAGAACTTATCATAGACAAGTATGTACTTAGAAAACATTCATCATTTGCTACCAAAAATCCAATCAAGTTCTCTCTATAAACCTCAGGGTCATCATCAACAATTATAATTCCAGTTTCACGACACTTGGACAAACCATTCTGAGATAAATAATTATTTAGACTGTTGCTGAAAATCGGCATCTCTGGCACTGTGTGTGGAGTTAACATTTACCATAACATTTTAGAAGTACAAAGAAAGTATTCTTTTAATTAATGCATTATTTTATGGATCATTGTTCTGCATTGCCACAACAAGAACTGCAGCCGCACTGTAAAAATAAAACTATAATTATTTCAATCATGAAAGTTTGGCCACACTTGAATGCAGCAGGACTCGACCATGTACATGGATGTCGTTGTGACCATAATTATACATCTATGTAATAATATGTTACTGTATGTGATGGTAATATATTTGCAGTCTTTTTAATTGCACAATTGGTTCTTGCACTGACTTGTAATTAATTTACATGTCAGAATTCTAGGTGTGAAACAAAATCACACAAAAAAACCTCAACAAATTGGTTCTGGGCAAATATAGCCCCAATTTGTTTACACTGTCACTGACTAATTTCCCACCCATTTAATGGGAAATCCTGCTCTAGGATCACACGTCCTCGAGCTTACTCTCACCTCACTGGTTACCATGGAAATGCCGACACTGAAGAACCAAGCACTTCACGCTATTCTTTCTGGAAGTGGTCCACACTCGTAACACATCCACATGTATGTCCACAGCAACTTGACCAAATCTTGGCAACAGCTTAGAACGGCTTTCCAAAACCTTTTATCATCCTGTACCTTTTCCTGCAGCCAGAATGAACCCAACGTCGACTGACTTTGTCTTCACTTTACCCCATCTCCAATCTTCAAACAACTCCACAGTGGCTCAACAAGATGCTGATGCAGCTTTGATTTGTAGAAATCTTGTCAATTCACTATGGTAGTTTACCAAGTACTCGAGTCTTCCAATCACTCAGATGTTTTTATCTTCATTATTTTTTTGATTGTAAGTGTACATGACTGTGCATTTTTCTGCAGGCAAAAACTTTGTCCTGAGACAAACATGCACCTCATTGTGTTGTTTGATTGGTCCAATAAGCACCATCCATTATGTTCAAGCATTGCAAGTGCAAAACAACAGTCTGTGTTATCCACCAATACTACAGCAAGTGTTCGATTGCAGCACACATGTCCATTAACTTAGTTTGCTTCAATCAATACTTGTAGCTATCAGAGCTTTTGATCAGTCTTAGTTTATCATCAGCTTCTGATTTCATTATATTCATATTAAATGGCAGACAACAAAAGCTTCTTCCTCAACAATGCTGGCATCTTGGATTCCTATTCATAACAATGGACAATATTTAATGCATATCGAACAATGTGACACTCTTATTTGTACTTTTAATTCTAACAGTTACATTCCCGTAAAATATCTTTGGCCAACAGGGGCAGATACAGAAATGATAAAGGACTAACATTTTGGAAAGAAGGGACTAGAATGAGGTATCTGGGATCCTAGAAAAGCACTCTACTGCATTTTCCTTATAAAACATTTGCGAGTATATTGAAAAGGGGGGGGGGAGTTGATGCGGCCCACTAAGCCCCACCCTAAATCTGCCCCTGGCCAATGGTGCTTTTTGAAAGCCTGGAACACGAAGTAGTAAACATTTTTAAGGTATCCATATACTGCCATTTACATGTAGAATTATGTAATCCTATCAACTGGTGTGCACAAATGATACAGGGATCTTCCTTCATAATAATAATAATAATAATAATAATAATAACAATAATAGTATAATAATAATAATAACTATAAGAAGTATTTATATAGTGCCTATACTGATCGGCTCCTTACAAACACCTATTAGCTTCTTACTATTTATATGTGGTGTCTTACTGCAACATTCATGTAAAGCAGCTATTGTAATACACACTAATACATTGTATTTCAACCAAACCATAGCAACTCTTGTGAATTCAATGCACAACAGATATACAAGAGACACCAACACATGTCCATAGCAACCCACCTTGCTTTACTTTGTTGGTGATTTGGTTGGTGTTGTTGGTACTTGTGGCTTTGGTGAAGTTTTCTGGGTGATCTGTGCATAACTTAATCGCTCTGCTGGTTTCTGCACATCCTCCTGCTACAGAAATACATACCCAGAATAATATTAAATAATAATTATTATTTAACATCATAATCTGTAATTTATAGCGCACTATAGAAATAAAATGATCAATCACAACACATTAATGTGCAAAATAAATAAAACAACGATGATTGGTTAGATTGAAAATGTTTTAGTTTATATACCTTTTAAGATAGTTTTACATTACATTTTAACAGCCAGGGTTCATACATTTTCTGTATTCTAAAATGCAGTGACTTTTCCGTGGTTTTCCATGACCATTTTCACAAAACTCTATGACCTGATTGATCATCATCAGAGAGGTTAAACTCAGACATGCTAGGTGCAAACGAAGACAAGTGCAGATGTGATGATCAATTTGATCGAAACATGCTAATATGCCACATCTATGACCTGAAAGTCAAGAAATGTCTAAAAAATTGATATATCATGAAGTGGTTTCATGTGAATCAAGAAAATTCTAATCTGTTCACATAAATAAAATCTGATTTTCCATGACTTTACATGACTGATTTTGATTTAATTTCCTAAATTCCCACGTCCTATACCAACCCTGTTTTAAAAATGCCAGGGTCTGTGACTCACACGTAACACTTGTGCTGGGACAGCAGCTACAAATGGCTGCACTGTAAAACCTACCTGTTTTACTTCACTCTGGCTTGCAATGTTTACATTTGTAGTTGATTTTGCAACCGGACTTGTACTGGGTAAGGGTGGATTGGCAGGAGAAGGATTTGACTGAACAGCTACAGTACTTTCTGCGGATGTAGATCCAGTTCCTGATGCCGTTCCTGTTCCTATCCCTGGAGCTACTACAGATGCTGCACCAGCAGCCACTCCAGATGTGAGAGGTTTTGCCCTACAATAACGTAACACAGTACTGTAGTTTAGCAGCTTGACCTGAAGAGTGTAACTAGTGTACCAAGCTCAGCAGGTAATTATGTAATACTGTAATTAATGGTATGTGCATGTACCAGACTTCTATTTCAGTCAGATAATCAGGGTCCCAAAGAGGATCCCAGAGCCCTGGAAACCAAGTTTTTCAGCTCTGGAGCCCAAGTGCATCCAACTGAGCTACTGCTTGAAGTCCTCTGTGGAGCTGCAGAGCCCCATTTTTGGCCCTGGAGCCCTGGTTTCTAAGGTCCCAAAATAAGGTCCCTTTGGGACCCCGGCTAGTAAGACTACTATAACACCAACTAGGACTTTCCACCATATTACATAAGCCAAACCAATGCTACAGTTTACAACCACAGTATGCTTACTAAAGACAACTCTGACAATAATATCTCACTTGTTGCGTAGTTCATACTCTTGATGCCTGCTTCACATGGACCAAATTCATCACACAATTGTTTGAAAATCATGCCAGAAACTGGTCAGCTATAAATCATTTCAATGGACTGATAATATAAACTTAACCACCTAAGAACAACTTAATTTACTGTTCTGTGTACATAACAGATCCACATGATTTTGTCCAGATTTCTTTTCAAATCTGTGGCCGAGATTAATTACAGACAGAGCTTTACAAATGTTCATAATGTAGTCAGCTTACCAGCTGGTGGGTGACGGCAAGGGTGAGCTGGGAGACACAGATTCTGCACCATCTGTGGGAGACTGTGGAGGTTGTGATCCCTGTAATAGTTTATATAAAATTATTGTATTTAATATTTTGTCATGGAAAGGACTAAACATAACTACAGATAACAAATCCAATATATTTGAAAGAAACTGGTTTATTCATCACTGGATTAGTCTTCAAAATAATATTAAACAAGAAAAAAACAGTTTATACATCTATGTTATTCTCCAATAGTATTTTCCAAACCAGCCAATAGCGTTTTTTTCATGCAGTGACTGACTGGTTAATGAAACTAGGGTTATTCAGTGGTACTGATCTCCAGTCACTCATGCATGACAGCATGCGAGTGTGTGCCTAATATGTGAAGTACATTTAACTTTTTTGAAGAAACTGAAGATCTAATTATAGTTTCTATTCACTGGTTTGGCAAATACTAAAAGAATTATCCCCTTCAGTGTCTGTGACTAGCTAGTAATTATTCGCCGAAGTGGAGGTGAATAGACCAGGATATTCACTGAGCCACGAATGCGGCGAGGTGAATATCCTGGGCTTTCACCGACACTGAGGTGAATAATTATGTTAGCATATACCCA